>RQTK01000565.1:97919-138535 GCA_003991915.1 Elysia chlorotica | reverse complement strand
TCTCTCTCTCTCTCTGTCCCTCTATCTATATCTCTACATTTCTCTCCTTCTATCTCTCTCCCTCTCTGCTTGTTTATCTGACTGTCTGGCGTGCATGTCCCTCTATTTTCCCCCCTTCCTCTCACTTAATCCACAATCTTTGTCCAGAAATTCCTCCCAGACATTTCTCTGCAAACAGCATCATAATCCAACCAAAAACAATCGTTTTGTCCCAGAGTTTACAGTACACCCTGAGCAAGCTACAGTTATTTGTTGTACTCCACGTGACATGTACTTCTACAACAGAGCACTTGCAAGTCGAGGGTTCTAATCCCACAAAAAAGTCATCACTTTTCGCCCATTTTCACTCCATGCCTCCTTCTGACCAACGCTTATCAGCTCAAAAAAATTCTACAACGCTGCCAATGTAACGAGAAAAACTGCCACTGTGCGCACTTTGTTAAGTATTTTTTTTACTTAACTCTGTACACATTGACAGCTAGTTAGGTTGACAGGTTACCCGACCCTCGATTGTGCCTCTCTGTCTTTATAGGAGTATGAAAGAACGTGTGTAGACCAGCTTTCCACCCCAGAGGCTGGTGTTGGTGAGCGACTGAGCACCTGATGACAGAACCAGCCCCCAGAAAGATGCTACCTTTAATGTTGAGAACTTGCGCTACCTGCGCTAAACACTAAGCTGTTGAGCTGTTGCGAAATTAACCGCCTTTCTAACCCCCGTCAGGCCGTGTTCCGTCAGGCCGACCCTCCTAATGATGGACAATAAACTACAGGAGCAACAGTTGCCTGGGTTTTACATCTCCCACTGTCTCTAGCCTTTTTATCTCTTTCTCTCTCTCTCTATCTCTCCCACTTTGCCTTTTTCTCTTTTGGTCTCTCTCATCCCTCTCTCTGTCTCTCGCTCTCTATCTCGTCTGTGTGTGTGTGTGTGTGTGTGTGTGTTGGTGTTTGTCTTTTTCTCGATGTCAGCTTGGTGCATACAATTACTTGACATTTGTTTTCTTCGTCTCCATTCGTTTTCTCTAAACCTCTTTCTTTTATCGAACCCGTCTGACTATCTCAGTTTTAATTTTTCTATCTGCGTGTTTCTCTGCATCTCTCCCCCCTGCCCTCCTTCTCTCGATCCACTGTCTCTATCATTTTTATCTATGAAGGCATGTTTACCCGACTAACATCCAGAAGTCCAAGCCTTGTGGGGTTCAGCCTCACAGTGTGGTGCTACATCCATGTATGTTATGCTCTCCATCAAGTTTGACTTTTCCACGGTGTTTTCTCATTAACTTCTTTCAATTGTGTCTTTTTCTCCATGTCAGCCTGCCTGTCTCTCCTTACATCTTTCTCTTGGTGCATAAAATTACTTGCCTCATTTTTAAACATTAATTGCTTTCTTTTCTCTATCTTTTCCTCGCTTCCATTCGGTTTTTCTAACCCACTAACTATTACCAAACCCGTCTGACTATCTCAGTATTTTTTTCTATCTGTGTGTTTCTCTGTATCTCTCCTTTCTAAAACACACACACCTCACTCATTTCAAGCTATGTTTTGCTCATTTCACCATCTGTTAATTAATAATGATTCCTGACATATTCTCTCTTTACATCTTTCTCACTCCCGCCGCTACCCTCTCTCTCTCTCTCTCTCTCTCTCTCTCTCTCTCTCTCTCTCTCGCTGTATCCATCTCCGTATATCTCTCTCTGTCGTGTCTGTGTGCATCTCTTTCTATCTCTCTATAACTCCTTCTGTCTCTCTTTCTCCCTCTCCATATACCGCTCTATCTTTATTTCTCCCATTGCCCTGACCCTTCAGCCCTCCCATATCCCTCCCATTTCCCTCCTATACCCCCCCCTCCACCCCCACTATAACAGTAACTACTGCTACAGGGGAAGCCACACAGTGCATGGGGTCAGGAATTATGTGGGCATGCCACTGGGGGTGCGATAGGTTAGACAAACATCACTCTTGGGGGGCCGGGGATGTACATGTACCATGAACACCATTTGATGTGGAAGGAAGGTATGTACAATCATGTACTTTACCATCTCACATATCACCGGAAGCACCAGGAGGTTTGATGATGCCTTGCGGTTTTTTCTGACCCAGTGCCATGTCTGTGAGAGACCGCAACACGGGTCCCTGTGGGTTCTCATCATAACATCACTCCGCCCAGTAGAGTTAATTTTAGCTACCCCTGCTGTCGCTTTAAATGGACAATGCAACGATTCCACATTGCATGTGAAGAGCACAGGGGAAAAACGACGGTAGTAATAGATATTAGGTTTTGAGGAAATTGAATTTTAAAGTCTACATTTCTGTCACATGATGCTGTTTTAAAAGACCTTAAAAATAATGGAGTAACAATTATACAGTAGGGATCTTTAGCAAGGAAGTAAATGGGCAATGGGGGTCACTTGAAAAACATGTTTTTCTCCATGTATTTTTCATGTATATTTTCTTAACACAGTGCCCAGTCATATATGTATGCCTTTTATAATGTACTGCTTTCCAAGCGGGCGCGGAGGTCCGGGGGTAGAAAGCTCGGCCTCCAATCGGAAGGATACCGGTTGAATTGGTTGAATCTAACTTTGTAGTATCATTATACTTACCAATTACATAATGTACTACTCCTAGTAATCAAGGGTTAGTCCGAACCATGAATCCGGATAGGATAAAACCTGAGCCGGCAATCACAGGGGTGTGAAAAGTACCTTATGAAGTACTCCAGGCGTGAGGTTGTGAAGATGGCCTACCGCGGGTGTGGGTACATACGTATCAGGTCTTGTACAAAGCTTTCCACCTGCTGCTTGTCACAATATTGGTCCCAGTCCTGGGCCCACATGTCCATTGTCTGTTGATTGTTGAGACAGATCAGAAGGAAACAAGGCGGAGAGCTAGACTCGATGCCTGAACGCGTTCGCGGTTTCTTCTGTTATCTCAGCTACCATGGCGAGTTTGAAAACATGTTTTAGGGCCATTGAATTGGAAACGAGGAGCAGTCAAAACAAACAAAAACCAACCAACCAACCAACTAACAATCAACAAAAAAACGACAATAACAACAACAACAATAACAACAACAACAACAACAACAACAACAACAACAACAACAGCAACAACAACAACAACAACAACAACAACATCAACAACAACAACAACAACAACAACAACAACAAAAACAACAATCGCAACGATAATGATAATGATGACGAAGACAATGGCAACAACAAAACCTATGACATGATACTTTATTGTCATGCAACACAAATGTACTGATGTCAGTTGAAACATGAGCACATGTAGGCTACTGCGCATGTTCCGTTTCATTAACCTAAAAAACTCCAGTTGGTAGGGACCAGTATGACTCATATTGAAAGCACAAAATGAAATTGGAAAAAGAAATTAATCTACTTTTCAAAATAGAAACACAGACTAGCTGGAGAAAATGAGTAAGATAATTGGTGAACAGGAGATGAAAATAGAGAGATAGAAAGATAACGACTGAGAATTAGAGACAGATAGGTAGAGAGAGGAGCAGAGAGGAGAATGAGAATGCTTTAAACAGGCAGGTGTTTTGGTTAGGAAAAATACAGAGTGCGGAAAAATTAACCTCATACTAAAGTCCGTGTATTATAAAGATTCCAAACACAGATAGATTTGAAACTAGAATAAATAATGCTATTGTCGTCTCTCTCTCAGAGGCTCAGCTAAACAAAACTAAAAAAAAACAACTGAAATATTGTGGAAGGGCCCTCTGAGGAATCCAGGAGGAGAGAGGGAGAGAGAGAGAGAGAGAGAGAGAGAGAGAGAGAGAGAGAGAGAGGAGAGAGAGAGAGAGAGAGAGAGAGAGAGAGAGAGAGAGAGAGAGAGAGAGAGAGAGAGAGAGAGAGAGAGAGAGAGAGAGAGAGAGAGAGAGAAAGAGACAGAGAGTGAGAGACATAGTTTGAGAGAGATAGAGGCAGAAAGAAAGATTGAAAGACAACGAGAAAGAAAGAGAAAATAATTTGATAAGGACCATCGCTCTCTTCATTGAGATCTCTTTTAAAAACCTCGGAATCCTACAATTTGCTTTTCCGTGCCTTTTTAGTCCTTCCGTGTTTTAGTCCTACAGTAATTCAGTCCTTTAGTCCTTTAGTCCTGTAAAACCACCCATGACTGTAGTTCGGGAGATAATGGCTAGGCAAACAGACTGAGAACTTTCGGACATGGAGACAGAGCGATGGGTGGTCGCACCCCGTCTGTGTTTTATCATGTGCTTGTGTGTATTTACTCGCCCTCCAGCGTCTCTTTCACGGGACAATGCTAAACCACGGGCTGGACTATCAAACGGAACATCAGACAAAAACCAAACAAAACAAAATAAAACATGCACACACACAAACCTCAGTTTGTCTCTAAGCTTTTAAAACAGAGGTTCTAATTTAAATGCAATATTATTTGTTGAAATATGATACTCTTTATTTTATACAGTTTTCAAGTTCAGAAATGTCGTCAAATAAATTGTTTTGGTCGTTATCTACATTCTAGTTTGATTAAAAATCGTAATATAACCCAAGAGAGAGTTATACTATTTGTTGGAAGAACTAGTATTACTTGATGGATGGCAATTTGCCTTTTTATATTTAACCTTCAAGATGCTCATGTTGAGTTTTTTTTTTGAGTTTTAAGTTTCATTTTTTTTGTTATCATTACATTACGATTGATGACAATGATGATAAAGAATAGAGCAAAAACTGCTGAGGTAAAAAACAACATAAAGCAAACAACCAAAAGAGATCATTTTTTGAATAATATTTCATGTAATTTAATGCTTTCTGCTTTCCTTGCCTCGTTATTAAAACCACTCAAGGTGTAAAATAGCGCCTAATTAAATTTTATGGTTTCCAAATCAGTGTAATGTGGAATAATTTAAACACGGCTGAGAGAGGAAATTGAGACAACTAATTCCCCCTTTTCTTTACGCAAACCTGCCAACTAAAACACCAATCGACGTACACATTTTTAATTTTTAAAAAGTGTACAAAGATACCCGCAAGAACGTTAATTTGGCGTACGGTTGTCAGCTGCCAAAGTCATGTTGACCGGAATACGGTTCATGTACTTCGGTCCCAAACGATCATCATTCTGAAACTAGGCCAAATCCATGTTGGACTGTGAATCTAAGGGTTCGCTACGTGATTTTAACACTGGGTGGATCTTTCTTTTTAAATTCTTTAATATTAATTATTGTATTTTTAATGTCCGGGTGGATTCCACCGAGAGTCCATTTAGCCACTCCATTCCTGGAGCTCATTCATGCTTTGCACATTTCACACACGCGTAAATCGATTTCCATAATGGGGCATGTATTTGTTACGGTCGGTTCTCTACAGGTTGACTGTCGGAACAGGGACATTTCGTGGGTCAATGTCCAACAAGCATCTGGCCTCTTATATGATAATCATATTACTTATACTAGCCATCACGGGTTCTTAGCTGTCTATTATGTACTTTCAACATGTAAAACTTAATGGTAATTTTTCTCCACAGGAAAATGTTCCCATGTGATTGTCCAAAGTTGTTCCCCCTCTTTCGCTACGGTTACGATTTGACCGACCCAGTTTTATGCTTTAGATGAGGAGAACAATGAGTCCACATTGCATATTATAGCCATAAAAACTCCTACAAAAGATACACGGCCAAGTACCTTACAACACTGCCGATATGCCAACCCTTCGCTCGAAAAGGCGTATTTCTATACTTTTTCTTACAGTTTTTCGCCTACATTTTGTAAACTTGTATTGCTGGGAGACTTGGCAGGTTTGCAAGAGCTATAATATTATAATGGTTTCAGCTGCTTTCTTCATCTTAAATTTCCAGTTGAATACGAAGGAAAACTGCCGTTTTGTTTACTCTTAACGACAATACAATAAACCCATATGGAAACCTAAACTGAATGAAACAGTGGACTGATAAATTAAAAATAAATCATGCCAAAATTATTTTTCTTATAGATTTGTATCACGGACAGGGTATAAAAAAAACTCAGGAAAAATAATCTGTCCAGACAATGGACACACTGAGAGCGTGACAACAATTGACTTTGACTTACGTTGTGTGGGAGTGGACAACCATGCTTTCTGAACTTCACGTGAATTCGTTACGGTCGTTTTGCTTTCTCGTGTGAGTCTTGAACTCAATGGTACCTTAGTCTAATTCCCCGTGTTGGAAAAAGAACTGAATTACACTATCTGTGTTTGCAAGATGATAAATCTAGGACTTATATGCATCGGCCACTATTTCATTTCTAATGATATTTCCAGATACACTTTTCAATATATTACTGGATTTTATAACTTTGACATTAACGTTGATTTCAATTTACTTTTAAAGTCAGTAATGAAATAATTATTAAAACGCATGACGAGGTAGCCAAATGTTATGAAATGGAAGTTGGTCTAACACCGCTTTTTCGTGTTTGACTGCCATATTTGTGTTTTAAGCTTACAAATTAACCTAATATTCTGTTGCGAATCCGTCACAAAGTTCTCATTTGCAAGAAACTCTGCGGTACCCTGACTCAGTGACACCAAGGTCATTACATGTATTGTGGGCAAAGATGTATATAAATAGTTATATATCTATGATTGTGGGTCATCCCAGAGACGGTAAATTGTCTATTAATCTCGGATCTGCAGTCTCGGTGCAGAAAATACGAGCCGACAATTGTCGGAGTGTCTGGACTCTAGGCAGGTCTAGCTGTAGGTGTGGCATGACGGTGTGACGGGCTGATGGTGTGATGGTGTGATGGTGTGATGGTCTGACAGACTTATGGCCTGATGTACGAGGGGTCGCCCCAGACATTTATGGCTGATACATGCTGTGTGTCTGCTGCTGATGACTTTACCAGACGAGAACTAGATCTAGATCGTGGGTCAAATCAATTCGTTCCGAATGTCTCCATGTCTTCATGCGCTCTAAACCCACACATTCCCAGTGTCTTCATTCGCTCCATCCGAACCATGTTCTCTCTGCCCTGACCCCCGGGGGTTTCCAAATGCTTGGCTTAGACCGGCGAATTAATAAACCGCGCATACACCTCGATGAATGACGAGTCATAATTTCCACGCGTCTCGTGGTCAGGCGGACGCGCTGACCGGAACCTGAAAACTACGAGGTAGGAGAACAAGATCTTGTGGAAAGCTGATAGTAGAAAGTTTTGGAAACATAAGCATGGAAGTTCATCCTCCCGTTTTTCTCACTCTTTACAAGATATTCTGCTCGCACGTAAAGGTTCACAAATGGGCGTCCTGTTATTCCTTAAACTTTTAAAGTCATTCATACTTTTCTTTATTGGTAGAAGGACACCGAGCAATTATACCAACATACAAAGTTGAATGTGTTTTTTTTAAAAATCTGTACACAAAACTGGCTGGGTGGACTGGAAAGTATGCCGACCTACAATGGTAGACGCAGAATCAACTGGACTTCTATATAGAACTTTGCGTGTAGCAAAATAATAAAAAAAAGAAGCAGAGACGCCTAAACCCGCTTGTATTATAATAAGTATGTTTAATCTATAAAGTTACCTAGTAATCCTCAGTTCAAAGTGCGAATTGTAGAATAGTAGAATTAGTTTCACATTCTTTCGAATCTTATTGGAAGACGGGGTTCCACCTGGCTAATCAAACTAGGGCGCTACCCAGCATGCCCTCCTCCAGAACTCGGACACGTTCCGCTTTACACACGGAGCCGTCCAATGATATCTCTGTCTTCTACTCACGGAGCCAAAGAGCGTTTAGAGAACTCCATGCCTTAAGGGCGTGATTAGGTCAACCATTATTGGTGTGCGGATCGCACAGTCTGTGCGCTAACTGTGAAGGCGCTGGAGCGCACAGTAGAACCGGAACAGGAACAGGAAACTGGCTGGCTGCACTTCCTGTTTTTGCGGAGTGCACATTTCTCTGCATTGCTTACAGACCCGTTATCTGGTCTGTGGTTACAGAAGTTTCGTGGGCGCCAGATAGTTCAGTCAATGGTGCTCTCTACTGATCAACAAGAGGTCGGAGCTTCGAACCCTTAGCCAGACAGATGTCCCCGGGACTTACTTATCACTTATCAGTGAATTTTTCTATATCTAGCCTTCCAATTTCTACCGCTTTACCCAGGTTTTACGGCTGGTCTGAGATCATCTTGTTGGGTGATAACCACAACGAGGAAATACAATTTCAACGCCCGTCTATGCATATGGCATGTAAAGTTAATTATTTGCCAAGTCAGGGATCTAGATCTACCTATTTTCTCTTTGTGCTGTCCTTGTACCTCTTGTTGCCGTTGTTGGACTTACAACTTTCTCCGCTAGAAAGACAGAGAGAGAGAGAGAGAGAGAGAGAGAGAGAGAGAGAGAGAAAGATAGAGAGAGAGCCCAGACAAGCCCTATGACGTAAGCACCCCCCCCTCCTGGGCCGAGTAAGTTCTGTCTGGCTGTCTGGCTGCGTGCAAGGTGAACTCTCACACCTGCCAACCCTAGACCAAAAAAGCGATTCTTGTTGTGCACTTAATTGGCTAAAATGCACACATGCACACCGTGCTGTTTGGTGCGGTGTGCAACTTTGTGCACCAGTTGTAGACAAACGTCACGGTAACGTCAGGGAACTAGAACTCCATGTATTACATCTTCTTTATTTTTTTACTGCTGTCTTCTGGAACATTCTAAAAGTTCAGTTTATAAAGTCATATTCACATTCGGTTGATCTAGAGACGGTGGTTGAAAATAATGTTCTTCTTTATTTGACGGTTTCTTTTTAAATCTGAAATCCCACAAACAAAAAGTTAAGCGTTTGTTTATGGTTGTGTGTGAGAGTAATTTCTTTTTGGGAACCACGAACATATTAATGTTCATTGTGTGACCGATTTCTACCCTTCTCTCTCTCTCTCTCTCTCTCTCTCTCTCTCTCTCTCTCCTGAACACAACTGGGTAGGAGAACAAGATCTTGTGGAAAGCTGATAGTAGAAAGTTTTTGGAAACATAGGCATGAAAGTTTACCTTCACGTTTTTCTTAATCTTTACAAGATATTCTGCTCGCACGTAAAGGTTCACAAATGGGCGTCCTGTTATTACGTAAACTTTTAATGTCATTCATGCTTTTCTTTATTGATAGAATAACACAGAGCGATTATGCCAACATACAAAGTTAAATGTGTTTTTTTTCCTTAAAACTATACACAAAGATGGGCAGACTGGAAAGACACGGGCATTATTCTGCCTAACAAAAATGGTAGACTCAGAACTAGACTTCTTTATATAACTATGCGTGTAGGAAAATAAAAAAAAAGGAGCAGAGACTCCTAAACACGATTGCATAAAATTATGTTTAAACTTTCACTTTCTTTCTATTACCCGCTAATCTTATTGGAAGACGGGGTTCCACCTTGATCATTTTTTATCGAACGCCCTTCCAATCAAAGTAGAGCGCTACCCCCATGGCCAACCAACACCCCCTTTGCCATAACCTGGCCACGACCATTCCGCTTTACACACGCTACAGGCTTTGCGACAGTGAGGCTCAGATCGAAAACAGAGACATCCAATGATATCTCTATCTTCTACTCATGGAGCCAATGAGCGTGATTAGGTCAACCATTACTGGAGTGCGGATCGCACAGTCTGTGCTAACTGTGAAGGTACTGGTGCACACAGTAGAACCGGAACAGGAACAGGAACAGGAACGGGAACAGGAATCTGGCCGGCTGCACTTCCTGTTTTTACGGAGTGCACATTTCTCTGTAAAAAAATCACACACAAAGATACTCTTTTATGATCTTAAAGTTCTTTTCCCGCACAAAATTACAACAAATTAAATGAATGGAATATAGATAGAGAGCCAAAGAGAGAGATACAAAGAAAAATAACAATAAACAATACTATAAGAAAAACATTTTTTTTTATAGTAAAAGCCAAGTGTCTGTTTAGATTCGCTATAGTCAATCCCAGACTGTATCTCCCTTACTTTCCAGACAGCTGTCTTACTTATCTTATCATTGAGCATTCACAATAATTGTTCCGTTCTCTTGTTCTCTCACATAAAGATCTCTCCAACGCCAATATATGTAATAAAGCCCACTATAAACTAGATTTTATGCGCAATCAACGAGCAATAAACATCGCCCTTGTCAGGTACCATCGTAATACGGCGTGAAAGAAACACTCTGACATTGGGGCATTGTGTATAGTACTGTTTCACTTTTATCATTCATCTTTTTGCTGCCAATTTTTTATATCGCAATAAAAATTACAGATAGATGGATAGGTTAATAGATATATAGATTGATAAATAACTAGATCGACAATATATACAGCTTGGTGGATGAGTAGCTAGCTAGCTAGATGAATGAATGAATATATACATCGATGAAGAGAGAGACTGAAGAAATAAGAGGCAAAAAGTGATGGAGAGATAGATAGATAAATCAATGAAGAGAGAGTAAAAGGAGAGAGGAGAAAGGGAGGGAGAGAGGTAGGGAGAGGGAGAGATATGAAGAGAGAGAGAGAGAGGGAGGGAGAGAGTTAGGGAGAGGGAGAGATTGGAAGGAAGAGAGAGAGAGATAGGGACAGAGAGAGAGGGACAGAGAAAAGGAAGATTATGAGTAACAGAGACGAATTAGGCAAAGGAAAATAAACAGCATACAATTTCCTACTCTTTCAGGATACAATCTCACCTCCCTCTCCCCCTTTTTCCTCCACAACCTTCATTTCGTGATCTTCTGATTTCCCAATGGGATGGTAAATATTGTATTTGAAATAATGATTACGAAAAGAACAGCAAAAAGAAGAAAAATATATTTATCTCACACCATGAATCTAAATGATGATCAGCAGCCAAATGGTTTTTATTATGGTTTGATGTATGCGGTACATATCTGTGGAGAAAGGCGAAAGATCAAAGTGACTATTGGCGAGTTGTATTGACCCAGACGTGCTACAAGTAAAGTAAATGAAAGGCGAGGGTAGATCATTGTACATTATCCATAGTCATAAATCAACAAGATCATGGTGATAAAATCATACAAAAACTTCAGCACTTCACTCGGCGGTTTACCCATTGTCTGTGCGAGTTATGAATATTGATGTGTTGTCGAAGAGAGAGAGAGAGAGAGAGAGAGAGAGAGAGAGAGAGAGAGAGAGAGAGAGAGAGAGAGAGAGAGAGAGAGAGAGAGAGAGAGAGAGAGAGAGAGAGAGAGAGAGAGAGAGAGAGAGAAAGAGAGAGAGAGAGAGAGAGAGAGAGACAGAGAGAGAGAGAGAGGGGAGAGAGCTAAAGGAAGGACGCAATACATAATGAGTCAAAATTGACCTTGGGTCGATCCCTAGGACCCGTATGCGCTGTTGACGTTAATGATGGGAGTAACATGACTCCAGAAACCCAGTTTTTGTGTCTCAGTTGCCGCGCCTTTTAAAAGCATTTTAAACTAAAATGACTGTCGTTAATAACATAACTGTTATGATAATCTTCCACTTCCCACGTATAAAGAAGAATACCAAATAACGGACTCTTTGCCTCAAAATGTACTGAACCTAAGAACTTCGGTGATTAAAATATTGACTCTTTTATATAATATATAATTTTTGTCCTTCCTTTTAAGCCCACTTCGCAATTTCCTCTAATCTTCTTGAGACACCTTTACAATTAAGTACACCAGCTGTCACCTGGATCTTGTGAGACACATCACGTGACAATGCAAACTCAGTCCACTGTCAGTATCTCCAGGCAGGGGCAGTCACTGTGTTTAGGCAGGGGCAGTCACTCGTCCAGCAGCCTCGCGCCGTCACGTGACCCGCCAGAGACGGTCGGAACTGGAGCTCACCCCACGCAAGATAACGCAAATTGGCCTAATCGTTACGCTGATAATCGAGGCCGTCTCTATGGGGTGTAAGTACAACGTCGCAGTAACTTAAGACTCGCCGTATGGATATGAACGAAAGAAAGCTTACGACGAGTCGTAAGCTACCGCGACGTTGTACTTAAGGCCCTAGACTTCCAATGAAAATGATCCTTTCTTTGCGCCTTTTGCTGAGACGGCACTTTCGTGGGTCGGCTAAGTTCGCTGGTCTTAGGAATAATTGCAGAGCTAATTGCTTTTTCTCTGTCTTGTTCTTTCTTCCTTTGTTTTGTCTCATCGCGTGTGATAATACTCAAGGTCAAACCAGATCTGATGTCAAACTGTTACCCCAGCACCAGTCTTCGAAACCTGGTTGTGTGTCTGAGGCGACCTTGGTTGGTAGTCGATGAAACTAAACATTTTCCATCAAGTAAAAACTCTTTTAAGCCACTCCTGAGCCTAGCTTTGTCCTCGGCCTTTTCATGCGAACACCTTGTGTTATTTGTGTCAGAATTTCGGGCGGGGAAAACAATCTAATTGTTCTTAATGACAACCGGGCTAACAGTCTATAATAGTCCCTGTTATTTTCTCGTCATCACCACAAGTTCAGTCACCACCACTACCACCTGTTTTCTGTGAGGCTTGTTTGTTATTTCTTTGTCTGTGTCTAAATAGTCTTACTCACACCATCCTTGTGTGAGCTCCTCCCGTTAAGACAGCTTTCGCCTCTGAATGACTATTGTCTGTCCTAATATCTCTATTCTTTCATTCTTTCTCTCTTCCCTTTCAATTTTGCGCCCTCTTAACACCTTTCTCTCTCTCTCTCTCTCTCTCTCTCTCTCTCTCCCTCTCTCTCTCTCTCTCTCTCTCTCGCTTTCTTCCTGTTTTTCTTTCTTTCTTTCTTTTGCTTTTGCCCTCTCTCTATTTTGCTCCCTCCTCGATTTCTTTTCTCCTTATTTCAGACTTCACCGTCTTTCGCACGCCAGTTTTTACTAAATGTTACTCAGCTCAACACAGTGTGACTTCAATCCAATATCCCCTATACTATAATCTACACGCACTACTTTGTTCTCTCTCTTCAACGCTTCTCGTAATCGCCCCTTCTCTTTGTATCTCCCTTTCTGTTTTGTTTGTCTTTGTCTCGCTGTTTGCCTCTCTCTTTCTTCCTCTGTCTGTCTGTCTGTCTGTCTGTCTGTCTGTCTGTCTGTCTGTCTGTCTGTCTCCCTCTCTCTTGTTCTCTCTCTCTCTCTCTCATGCTTCCTCTACATATCAAAGCATATACACCTCTTATTTCCGCACTATCAAGTTTATAACTTCAGATTCATCAAAGAAATTGAAGGAGACAGGTACAAAGGCTCACGAAAACGAATGTACATGTATAATTATTTTTTTGCGATGGAAAAAAACCCCACACACGATCCACACCAATTACGCAATAGCATCAGACAAGTACGTGTATATTCCACAATTTGCTGAGCTAACAGAACCGCGCAATGCTCCCAGTGTTTGTTGTTGTGAGTGAGTGAAGTAGCGGGTCTATCCACTAGTCTCTGAGTCTGAGATCGCCGAAACCGGGGCCCAGATCCACACCTACAGAGTTATCTTTTGGCTCAAGAGTTATCTTTTGTAGACACCAGTTGCACTAGACACCAGGCGTTTCGGCTCAGAGGCTGTTAGCGAGTGAGTGGCCCGACCTTGAAGATACAATTAGTACTGGTTTGTGAGACACGGTCTAGGTGACCTTGGATGTTTGTGTCATCAACAGGGACCCAGTTAACGAGCAGATAAGGTCGATCTTGGGTCCAGTTTGACCCCGCCTTTATCGTATTGTTTACGATGACCTTACGATTGTAGTGACGTCAAAACAGCTACGCATTCGGGGAAGGGAATACGGGAAAGTAAAAACTACAACCAGCAACGTAAAGAAATGGACAAGAAAAGGGGAAAAGGTAAATAAAAATGCCCGCAAAACTCAGCAGTTTTGCCATTTGTGATTGTGATGCGAATTACATAACGCCGCAGATCCTTGTGCCAAAAAACAAAACTGAGTTTTCGTTTGCTTCCTCCACGCAGAAATTAGAAGTGAATAACGTAAGGTTACCGGATTGTTTGAGGATGGGTTTGCTGGGATATCGTAATTAATGGTTTCTGCAGACCCGATAACATACATAATGGATTCGTTTATTCAGGAAGTTTCTGTAAGATCGTTGGTAGAGAGAAGATAAGCAAAATTCAGGTGAATGAGAAAAAAAGGCATTGGAGCGTTGAGAGGTATCTTGAAGGGACAGGTGGGGAGATAAAACATAGGATTAGGAGAGAGAGAGAGAGAGAGAGAGAGAGAGAGAGAGAGAAAGAGAGAGAAAGAGAGGGGAGAGAGAAAAACATAGAGAGTGAAAATAAGGTGAGAGAAAGAGAGGGGAGAGAGAAAGACAGAGAGAGTGAAAATAAGGAGATAGAAACATGGGAAGATAGAGAAGAACGATGAGAGGGGACCAGAGGAAAACAGAGATCGGGAAATAGAAAGATGAAGATGTACTGAAAGGTTGTCAGACAGACTGTTAGATTGGCATAGAATGAAAAAAGTGTGTGTATGTGTGTGTGAGAGAGAGAGAGAAAGAGAGAGAAAGAAAGAGAGAGAGAGAGAGGAGAAAGAATATGATGGATAGAGAAAGAACTGAAATGATAGAGGGGGAGACTCTGAGAGACAGATGTAGGATAAGAGCTATTTTGTTTTGCGTGTCCTATAGAGATAGAGAGTAAAGTCAATGCTTCGTATTTACCAAGTAAACACAGCTCCCACAATGTTCACATCCACTCCATCGATCTTCGTTTCTTATCTCCAGTGCTTGTGTAAATACAACCAATAACATCCTTCTTCATCTAAAGTAATTTGTGTATGTCTTTTTTTCTTTGTGACTCCTATGGTTCAACTCAAACTATTTTTTTCAGATATATCAGTTGACCATGCCCCCCCCCCCTTCCAAACCCCTGTTGTTGTTTTTTTTTCGCTACCCAATAATTCCCAACCCTTTTCCCCTTGTTGTAGNACCTATTGTTCGCTACCCAATTCCAATCCTAGTCTCATTGTGGGAGCCCCTCCTTCACACAGTGTGTGTCAGAATTACTCAGAGAGTGTTGTTCACTTCCACCAGATGACTGTGAGCAGTGACTAACCGCGTATTCACGGAAATGGCTTTCCGCTTCTCTCTCTCAAAGTTATTTTTTTTTAAATCAAATTCATTGTAATGTCATAGGCGATAGGAAATACACGTAGCTAACTAGATCTCTAAGTAGTATTTCGTGAATCGGACTTCATAGAAAAAAGTTAAACGAGTGACGAATTGAAAGTTGAAGGAATGAGAAAAGCACATACTTAACTTTTCATCATTAAATTTGTTTATCGTGATATTTTTTGTTCGCCATAAATTGATGGAAATTTTATACCTTAACCGGCGCAATTTAGAGAGTTTCATGATAAATAAAATAACTTTTTGTGGCTCTTTGCCAGGAATTGAAAATTTGGCGAGGACCGATAAACAAATTAAAAAAACAACTAACAAACAAACAATAAACATTCAACAACACAAAAGAAAACAGGGAAAGGGGCGGATGGTGTTGTTGGATGATTTAGATTTTTAAATTTTTACGGGAATATCCTCTGCTAATAATTCATCGCCGTGGGAAAGATATTTTATTATTTTGATGCTGCCAAAGTTGATAACCGAACTTAGTGCCAAAAATTACGTTTAGTCTAGAGCTGTTTTCGTTCCCTATGAAGCTAATAACAGTAACATTTTGTCGACGTAAGTAAATAATAACAAATGAGACTTTGATTGTACAATATAACAAGCCGAGACCCCCTTGGGAGGAATTAATGTGGTTTGCTGTCGCGACAGTTATTACAACAAAAGTTGTCAAGTAATTTTTGACCGACAAGCTATTTTATCAGCATGCAGGGAATGTAATCTATAAACTTTGCAACAACAAAACATGATTTTCGCTATATTAAAATTCCTGATATTTATAAACACTCATGGCCAATTTCCAGGAGACATTTCGGGAGGGGAGCACAAGAACGTCTCTGTCTACAATAGCCTTGAAAATCTGCGACCAAAATAGCAGTAAAACAGAAGCAATTTAATAATCATATTTTGAAGGCCCGCCTCATTACTGACTATAACCTTTTTCTGTCATTTGGGGTAATCCTATTACCACCCATGACTTTTTTGTCATATTTCTATATTACTGCAGTCGCTGTCATAAAACATTACTCATCGAGTATAAAATGAGATAATTGGGTAGTTAGTCCTTCGATGAGTTCTGACACGAATTAGACGGTGCTGATTTTGGTCGTGAACTTTCACTTTGAGATCTGAATAGTCGCGGGTAAGGTCGTGGGATAGACTGCACTCGGTCGGTCACTCACCCCGTATCGGATGCACAGAGAGCCGGGCTAGATCTAAAAGATACATTGTGAAGTTCGCAATTGGGTGAAATGCACACATAGAACGTACACTTCGACGCTTTGATTAAAGATTTGTTAGCAAGACCATGTTGTAAGTAGATTACTAAATATTGACAGATACACACTCATTTATAGAAAGTCAAATAATTTATTTCTTTCATCAACATTGAACTATACGCGAACTATGAAAAAACAACAACAAACAAAGCACTCTACTGTGAAATCAAAGTGTGACAAAGCTGTATGACTAAACACGTAATTTTGTTACTAATTACGCCGAACCCAAAGTTGATTGGGAGCGGAGAGGTCTCGTGTGAAAAAAAAAATGACCGTTTCTCTGGTCATTAAGATTGAAATGAAGATCCAAGAAGCGTTGTTTTTTTTTTTGTGGTTTAAAAATCATGCGATAGCTATAAGGAGAGTCCGCAATTATCAAATATAACTCTTTCCAAGGCAAATAAATAAAAATAAATAAAAATAAATAAATAAACAAAACAAAAAATCACCCTTCTCCCCCGTAAAAAAATAAAAATAAATAAAGGTCAAGTATAAATTACATTCAAATTCGGCCACTTATTTCTAAATTGCGCTGTTTTATTTAATAGTCGTTGCGAACTTAGACATGCAGTTAGAAATATTTTAGACATGTACGCCCTTTACATGTTTGCAGTGCTGCGTTTTTATTTAAAAAAAACCCACAAATAAACAACAAACAAACAAACAACAAGGACAATTCTTTCAAAACTTGGTAAGCGTTTCAACCCACCCAAGACCTAAAATTAGCGCGGCTGTAAAAACTCTTCACCTGATTGTTTATTCCTGGAGTGGATCGAGCAAAATCTAACATGCCTCTGGCTTTATTATCTAGAATCTAGAATCTGGCTACAAACTACAATCTCACATTGCATGTTCATAAACTTTATCAGTGTGAGATCTTTGCTGGTTCCATGTTGCGCCGTGTCTATATCATATTAAGTGGGTTGTTTACCTCGCAGCCTTGGAGAAATTTCAAAATAATGAGCCTTTTCAAGAAAATAATACGCATTGTTTATGCAGTTTGAATCTAGATAAAATTATGATACAAAAAACATCGCTGGCAACATTTCTGGATTCATGTTTCAAGGCCCTGTGAATTTTATTGGCAATCCATTGTATGCAATCTCCCACAAACAGCTCCATATCATTTTCTTCGTTTCTTCTGCGTAAGGGGTTTACTCTTTTTGTAAACTCAATTCAATGCTGTCTTTGGTTTGGAAATTGTTTGCTCGTAGAGTCCTGGTTTGCTTCGTTTGTTTGTTTGTGTGTGTGTGTGCGTGTGTGTGTCTGTCGTTCTTACAGTTAGCCTTTCGCTACCCCCCCCCCCTCCCCAAAATTAAACATACTTTCCAGATGAAGGTATTACCAATGAAAAGGGGGTAGTCTATAAAACTTGCTTAGCAGACTCCTCTTTATCGTTATTATGACACTATTTCATCTCCTCCCAAACCCCCTCCTTATCTCAGGCGCGTGTGAACATAAAGCCCCGCACTCCATCAGCCTGAAAAGGTTTCCCCCATCAATCTCAACCTCAAACTTAAAGCGCTGTTAGCAAGTTACACGCCTTGCGAGCCGCACAGCCGTAAAGGATTACATAAACACATCTCTTAGACATCAAGTTTTTCTGATCGCTCATTGGCTCTGAAGGTCGAATACAGAGTTTTGATTGGACGTCTGTGCAGATCTCCGTACTTATCGTCCTTATTTCCGCCATGGGCCTCATCATCGCAAAGCCTCTAGTCCCACCTAACACTAAAAGCACTCACTCTCACACTGACTGCCTTCACGCTGCTCACAGCTGCAGCTTTCAAGCATCTTTCACAACAATGACATCACTGGTGTACACCTCATGTAGATATTGTAATTACAATGTATGTAGATCCTAACCACCAACCCGCTCAGCACTAGATGCACAATTATCGTTATTCAATGTGTATTTGTCTGTTAGACAGCGTCTGATTTTCGTTTACTTGCGCGTCTTTTTAATCGACGACCAGTCTTGGTGTGGATAGTAAAGGTTTAATCGCTGAATGTTTCTAAGGCATTGTCTGAGAATGGGTGGTCACTTTAGACACGAAGGTCTACTGCCCCCTGACAACGCCCAAACCAGTGGGACAAAACGGCTCTGCCTGAGCAACGATTTGACCCGCGATCATCGGCTTAGAAACCAGGCGCTCTACCTTCAGGCCACCGCGGCCTCCGTGACAATAAACTGAAGATCCTGATAAACCACTCCATGCACTGATAAAGTGAAGTGGAGTCTCACCCTGAGTGCCATTCCTTGTTGTCACCTGAGCCAGGGATGACACCCTGTGACGCAGCCTGACCTAACCTGTTGAAGCCTGGTATTTACAGGCCTGATGTCACGTTATGTCCTGTCAGGAGGACCCGAACCGCCGGGCTTACGCCGTTACAGCACTGTGTTTGTCTGTTTGTCACCGGATTAGATACAGCACGTTTGGCGATCTACGCCACGGTCTTGAATGACATAACCGCGACCGCGAGGCGAGACATTTCCCCATCGCTCATTGGCTCCGTAAGTCTAGGATTGGACGCCGCGGCAGATTAACTAACCAATCGTCTTCTTTTTCTCAACGGATCCTGATGTCTCAAGACCTCCACTGCTTGACTTTTGTCTTGACGTCAAACTCGACACGAGAAGTTGAACTAATTTCAGTATCTATGGTTTGCTCTTGGGTTGATAGAAACAGTCCGTGTTTTGCCAATAATATTCGGTCACAGCGATTAGATCTGTTACGGTCCTAAATGTATCGGTTTGTTCTGCCCGGAGTGGGTGACGTGTCAATGAGAGACGAGAGAGCTAATGACTGGACAGTTTGAAATACGCAAACTTTTTCAGAATCTGGCGATTGCTCAAGGAACATTTTATCACAGATTTATAACTCTCAAACATGTTGTTCTGGCATATTTTGTACTGAAGATAAATACTTGCCTCCATGATGTTCGGTATAGACTAAACAATGCTTGTATAAATTATAATATAAGGTGATAACTTTATAGGGAGAAAGTTAAGATGTATATAATGTCAAGGAGGCGTGTTATAGAATACCGGTAGATAGGAAAGAGAAAAACAAAGTAATTAATTTAAAACATGTGCTGGTGCAGATACTTTAAAACACAAAAAATACAAAAATACAGAAAATACAAAACCATAAAAAGAAGGCGTACTATGACGCGCATGGAAACACCAACACTAACTACATGTACACGTATTTATCAGGTGTATGGACAGGTAGCACATACCGACATTCTCTAGAGCGCTACGTAAGGGGCGCGCCAGACGGCGGGAAACAGAGGTCCGCTAGTTCTTGTAGTTACGCCACTCCGGTGAGGAGGAATGCGCGTGTAATGCCTGCACCCCCAGGCCCCCGGGCAGGTGTGAGTACTGTGGTCTTGTGGTAGCGCGTCCCGTAGCCACATCTAGGACGGTGGTCACGGAATCTTCACTGGCAGCCAATCAGAATTCTATCTCAGACTTACGCAGCCAATAAGTGGTCAGAAAACTCCCGGCTGTGATTGGCGTGATTACGTCATCTGTAACCGCCCTGTGATCGCACAGCCTGTAGGATGGCAATAACCCCAGGCCAGGTCCTGGTGTAGGTACAGAGTACAGAGCTCAGCCCCAGATTTCACATCCAGGACCCAGGTCCGCCAATCCCAACACAGGTTGCTCTCAGTTCTGCCATCCTTGTTTAAGTTGGGTGTCTAGGTTTAAAACACACAAAGACGTCAATGGAGGGGAAAGTCGAAACTAGACGAAGTTTCACGTTTTTGTAATGTTCATTCTTTTTAACCTTTAAAGTCGTTAGCGTAATGTACTTAATCTTTTTCTCAACATCTCTCTCTCTCTCTCTCTCTCTCTCTCTCTCTCTCTCTCTCTCTCTCTCTCTCCCAACATCTCTCTCTCTCTCTCTCTGTCTCTCTCTCTTTCACGCTAACACGCTCTCTTTGCACATAAATTACGGCCATGGTTAGCTGTAATGAGAGTAGTTGTCTCTTCGGTAAACGAATTAGAACTTGATATTTTATTCCCAATAGAAATTAGAATATCGTCGGCCGTGCTTATTCCCCTTTGTGACTTTTATCTATGAATTACACGACTTATCGATGTAACCAGTTTAAGCTCCCGTCCCATCTCTTTATTTCCCCCAGTGGTCTTGCCCAATTGCGATTGATGGCTCTATGAATTTTTATTACTGCTCCCGTTTGATTAAATTAGTTTATTGTTTGTTTGTTGTAACTTGTAAATACGAAAACCCTCGGGTGCCAAAGGGCCAAAGAGCGCCGAGGAAATAACTACACAGCTTGAAAAAATAAACAAAAAGACAAATAGCCTAGACCTTTATTGATAGATTAATAGATAGATCAATTTAACTTAAACGAATATATCAATAGACAAACATTCTGATAAACTGATGAATAACTGTGATAAATAAAACAGGTCTATACAAGACAATCTAGTCAGTCAGATCAGGAGGATCAGTCACTCAGATAGAGATAGAGAAAGATAGATAAATAAATAGACAGGAACATTAAGATAGGCGGAGATATCATACACACAGATATCTTTGAGGTCTCAGACAAACAAGACAGACAGAACTAATGCAATAAATTATCTCATCCTTCGCAAAGAAAGTACATCTCCCACCATTTTCCCCGGGAGGTACAGACAATCTAGAACTACAGGTCCTCACTGAAATCATCCATCTTTGTATTTGACGGGGCGCTGCTTAAAATTAATTCTCAGCTCCTGTGACAGATGTGTCTCTTTCTTTCTCTCTCTCTCTCTCTCTCTCTCTCTCTTTCTTTCTCTATCTCTCTTTCTCTCTTTCTCTTTCTCTTTCACACACACACTCACACACATAATTTACGGTATTGGTCGGTTGTGAAAAAGGGAATAAGCACAGCCAACGATCTTCTAATTTCTATTGGGAATAAAATATCTAGGTCTAATTCGTGCTTATTCTAGTTTGCGGCTTTTTTCTTCTATGAATTACACGACTTCTCGATGCAACCAGTTTAAGCTCCCGTCCCATCTCTTTATTTCCTCCAGTGGTCTTGCCCAATTGCGATTGACGGTTCTATGAGTTTATACTGCTCCCGTTTGATTAAATTAGTTTATAGTTTATTTGTTGTAACTTGTAAATATGAGCACCCTCAGATGCCAAGAGTGCCAAGGAAATAACTACACAGCTTGAAAAAATAAACAAAAAGACAAATAGCCTAGATCTTTATTGATAGATAAATAGATAGATTAAATGAATATATCAATAGACAAACATTCTGATAAACTGATGAATAACCGTGATAAATAAAACAGGTCTATAAGACAATCTAGTCTGGTAGATCAGAAGGATCAGTCACTCAGAGATAGAGATAGAGAAAGATAGATAAATAAATAGACGGGCCATTAAGACAGGCGGAGATATCACACACAAAGATCTTTGAGGTCTCAAACAAACAAGACAGGCAGAACTAATGCAATAAATTATCTCATCCTGCGCGAAGAGTGTACAACTCCCAACATTTCCCTCGGGGGGTACAGACAGGCCCTCACTTAAATCATTCATCTTTGTATTTGACGGCGCACTGCTTAAATTCTCAGCTCCAGTGACAGATGGGGTAAGCAAATCTATGCAGGGTTTAAGTTCATGTTATGATGCAAGGACCCGCGGACAGCTGGGACCCGTCACCGAGACCCAACATGGGTGGAGATCTGCATCTAGGCGACGTGGCCCACAGAAAACTAGAAACTACAGTGCCCAATCAGCACTCTGGGCTGTCAGGGGGGAAGTTGTGGTACAAATTGGACGATGTAGATCCAGTTCTGTATGAGAGCTTGGGACGAAGAACAGTGCAGTTATAATTGTGGCGTGGGATTCACATGAAAGGAAAGGGATTAGGAGTTCACTTAAATGAGCTGTAGTTCTTCGTTGGAGGCAACGGCAGATTCATAAATAGGATTGAAAGAAAGATATACATAAACTAATAGAGAATACACCTGTAGACAGATAGATAGATACGGCTTTTAACATTCCGAATATCTAAGGTTTTCCAGCACAAACACTCATGAAATCAAAAATAAATAAATTTTAAAGCACAATAGCAGTGCCACTTTATTGCCTAAAAAAAGGATGAGTAAAACGATATAAAATCATGTCAACAAAAATGCAAATAATATCAGTTTCTTACAATGCGGTATTGAGAAAACATCAAAATTTTTAATGTAAATAGAATAGAAACGCTGTGAGCTTAATTTCACTTCCGCAATGTTCGACGAGCAGTTAGAAGAAGGGTACAAATATTCAGTAGGAAAGAGAAAAAGAGAAATGTAGATAGGTTTAGTAAAGTAATTAAGCAAAGACTGTTAAGTTAGAAATTTTACGCTCCGCACAAATCTAGGTAAATAGAAAACACCGAGACTGCAGTGACGTCAAACGAGCAGTTCCAGGAGAAGGAACTGATTACAGGATCTGGTTGGAGGAAGTTTTAAACATCAACAGAGAAGTTCCCACACCTAGGATTGTGCCATGAAGTCTAGGGAGTGGTGTAAAAAACGCATTCTTTTGGGTTCAGGTGAAAAGAACGACAAAATACTCAAAAGGCCTGAAAAGATGTACGGATAGACAGATAGATAGAAAGGCAGTAAAAAATTGGTCGCCAATAGATAGATAGGTAAATTGGTTTGTAGGTGGGTAGATTGATAGATAGATAGATAGATAGATAGATAGATAGATAGATAGATAGATAGATAGATAGATAGATAGATAGATAGATAGATAGAGAGATTAGAAGATTGCAGCCTGCTGCATGAAACTGGCAGTAGTGTCGTGTAAGTTTTAATTCTAGATTGGATTAAAGATAGATAGATTAGATAGATAGATTAGATAGATAGATAGATTAGATAGATAGATAGATAGATAGATAGATAGATAGATAGATAGATAGATAGATAGATAGATAGATGGATGGATGGATGGCTTAATCCTTGAGAAAGTACCGAGGGGTGCGGTAGCCCTGGGGTAGAACATCGGCTTCCGGCGCAGGAGCTTCCGTGGTTCGAGCCCTGGCGTTTTCCCACACCTAGGATTGTGCCATGAAGTCTGGGGAGTGGTGTAAAAAACGCATTCTTTTGGGTTCAGGTGAAAAGAACGACAAAATACTCAAAAGGCCTGAAAAGATGTACGGATAGACAGATAGATAGAAAGGCAGTAAAAAATTGGTCGCCAATAGATAGATAGGTAAATTGGTTTGTAGGTGGGTAGATTGATAGATAGATAGATAGATAGATAGATAGATAGATAGATAGATAGATAGATAGATAGATAGATAGATAGATAGATAGATAGAAGATTGCAGCCTGCTGCATGAAACTGGCAGTAGTGTCGTGTAAGTTTTAATTCTAGATTGGATTAAAGATATATATAGATAGATAGATAGATAGATAGATAGATAGATAGATAGATAGATAGATAGATAGATAGATAGATAGATAGATAGATAGATGGATAGATAGATAGATAGATAGATAGATGGATGGATAGATAGATAGATAGATGGATGGATGGATGGATAGAGGTAGATAGATAGATAGATAGGTTGATTGGCAGATCCACCGATCTACCTCTTTCTCTCTCTCTCTCTCTCTCTGCTCTCTCTCTCTCTCTGGTGCTGACTCTCTCTCTCACTCTCTCTCTCCCTCCCCCCCCTCTCTCCCTCTCCCTCTCTCTCCCCCCTGGTGCTCTGCTGCTAACTGTACACTCACACCTGAGCAAATTGCAGTGATGTCTCTCACGTGATGTGGAAGACACAACATAATTACGGACTGGCCGGTGTGTGTGAGTGGTCACATTCAACTTGACCAGTTCACGCTACGAGTGTGAGTGTGAGTGTATGTGTGAGTGGTCACATTCAACTTGACTAGGTCACGCTACGAGTGTGTGTGAGTGACTTACGCCTTTCCACAGCTCTCACTCAATCTGTATGTCTCTTTCTTTCTCTCTCCGCCTGTCTTCCCATCCCCCCTCTCTCTGTACCTCTGTCTCTCTCCAGTAGACTCTGGAAAGCCTTTTAATTCCCTCCTGGGGATCCTAAACCACTTGGAGGAGGACAGTTTACCTAAAGTCTGGGGCGTCCACCTCTTACCAAACAGGACTGGTAGCCCAGATTCTAGAACTCTGCTGGTTTTCGCCCACCGCGGTAGGGCTGGCGCTAGTTTATGGTAGACCGTTATGCTCACAATCGGAAGGTACCCGGTTCAAACTGGAGCTAGATGGTTGGAAACTCATGAAGAGGCCAAAATAGGACATTGACAAAGATTAATTTACTCCCATCAACACTTTTAAAATTCATACTCAACGAACACTTTACGATAGAAAACATGCACAAGCTTTATAATCAGAAAGTAGGAAGCAAGATCACTGGAGGGGAGAAATACTGGTGTCAGAAGTAACCAGGATATTTGCAGGACTGGCAAGAGGGTCGGGCTGGAGTTGAGTTGGTTGCTTAACCTCCAACGTCGACACTAAATAGGATATACTGTAGACGAGCCAAAAGACGTACACCTGACAAATTTTTTAATGTGCTGCCACACAGAGACAGTACAAGGAGACATGGGCTCCTAGATCCTGTCTTAACCGAACTCAAATTTTACTAACACCGAACCTATTTGTAGGGGACGAAATCGGACAACAAATATGATTGACCAAACGTGAGTTTCGAACCAGTTACCTCCCGATTGGGAGACCAAACGCTCTACCACTTGAGCCAGTTCTGAGTGCCGGGCTGGTCCCCGGGGTTGATGGGAGGCGCGAGACCCACTGGTCGGGGGCCACTACCTCAGTACCTGCACCCAGCACTCAGTACCGAGACCTGTCCGAGACCTGGCTGTGTTTACGACATGAAACGCAGGCCTGTCTGGGCGAGCTTTGTTTACACTGTCAGGTGGTCCTGCTAACCATGTTTACTCCAGAGCTACAGGCCTTGCGTTCCACACTCCGACAACTGATGACATAATCACGACTCTAAGGCATGGAGTATTCTGGTCGCTCATTGGCTCAGTAAGTCTAGGCTAGAGTTCTGATTGGACGCCTGGGCGGATTCCCTCACCTATCGTCTCCGTCCCGCTGTGGACTCCATGATCGCAAGGTGTGTGATGGTCTGAGATGGCCCCAGGTGAGCGCGGGCAGGTGATGGTCTAGGGGAGGTCTCACCCACTGCGCATACACTGCTCACGTTTTTTGCTAGAGATATGAGCGAGATAGAGATCTCAATGCAAAACGTTTGAACAGAGATGAGCACTAATCGTGCAGTGGTGAGTGAGTGAGTGAGTGAGTGAGTGAGTGAGTGAGTGAGTGAGTGAGTGAGCGAGTGAGTGAGTGAGTGAGTGAGTGAGTGAGTGAGTGAGTGAGTGAGTGAGTGAGTGAGTGAGTGAGTGAGTGAGTGAGTGAGTGAGTGAGTGAGTGAGTGAGTGAGTGAGTGAGTGAGTGAGTGAGTGAGTGAGTGAGTGAGTGAGTGAGTGAGTGAGTGAGTGAGTGAGTGAGTGAGTGAGTGAGTGAGTGAGTGAGTGAGTGAGTGAGTGAGTGAGTGAGTGAGTGAGTGAGTGAGTGAGTGAGTGAGTGAGTGAGTGAGTGAGTGAGTGAGTGAGTGAGTGAGTGAGTGAGTGAGTGAGTGAGTGAGTGAGTGAGTGAGTGAATGAGGGAGTGAGTGAGTGAGTCAGTTAGTGAGGGAGTTAGTGAGGGAGTGAGTGAGTGAGTGAGGAGCAGGGCAGGGAAAGGGCTGTGGGAAATGGTTGGCATCGGCTTATGGTTGGAGAGTTGAGTTGAATTGATGACTCCGTTTGAAAGTTAACCGAGCTCTGAGAGGAGATTTTCCAAACCTTAACAATCCAATGTAGACTTCAAGTCGTTGAAATGCATGTCCATTTTTCAAAACACACGGTCTAGGGGCAGTATATAGAAGGACATTATAAGCCTAGACCCTGCACTAAGTGTAGATTTACTATTTCAAAGTAACCCTGATTGTACAGCACTATTGCACTTACTATCCTTAATTTCTGAAAATGTGTTCGGTGTGAGAGCGACACTGATGGATGGAGAAAGGAAAGGCTGTGAGGTATTGTGGGGAAATATATAGACTGAAATTAGGTCAAAAGGTCTCTCTCTCTCTCTCTTTCTCTCCCTCCTGTTTTCTCTCTATTTTCCGCTTGGAAAAACATAATTCTTCTTCTTGAGATTATTAGCTGGTCATATTAAGCCCACAATCGATTGCTGCCTAATGTCAACATGGCGTTGTCTGGTGTTCTCTGCATCGAAGGCCAGGCTCGTCTCGTTGTTCCTACTAGAACAGTCGCTGTGGGTGATTCCGTTTGGAAGTTTACCGAGCTCTGAGAGATTTCCCAAACCTTAACCGTTACAATTTATTGTAGACTTCAAGTCGTGGGAATGCATGTACATTTTCAAAATTCTCAGTCTTGGACGAACCTATATAAGCCTAGACCCTGCACTAAGTGTAGTTTTACTATTTCAAAGTAACCCTCATTGTACAGCACTATTGCACTTACTATCCTTAATTTCTGAAAAAATTTTCGGTGTGGAAGCGACACTGGTGGGTGGAGAAAGGAAAGGTTATGGGATATTATGGGAAAAATATATAGACTTAAAATATATATAAAAAGAGAGAGATAGAGAAAGAGAGATAGAGAGAGAGAAAGAGAGAGAGAAAGAGAGAGAGAGAGAGAGAGAGAGAGAGAGAAAGCGAGAAAGCGAGAGAGAGAAAGAGACAGAGAAATGGAGAAAAATACAGAGAACGATACAGATACCAAGATATAGAGACGTTTAAAAGGTTCGATTTCAAAGTACACAGTATCAGTGTACTTTCACCGTTTTTACGAAGTGCTTTAATTAAGGTGGAACGTACCGAAAATATAAATAATTTAATTTACAGGTCATAGAATGATAGCACAGGAAAGTTTTAAAACATAAAAAAGCAAACAAACATACGCGAAAACAAACAAAGTACAAAGAAAACTTTAAACAAGGTAAAATCGGTTAACCGTCAAGCCGTTGAGAGGGAAGGGTCGCCATGACTCAACCTGAGGTCTCTGGCACCGAATACATCCAGCATCCGCTTGTGAGATGAAAGAGAAGGATTATAACCCACACCATACAGAAACAAAAACAAAACAAAAACAAAAACATCAACAACAACAACAATGGTGAAGGAATGACAGTAAGTGGAAACCGTGCAGTATCTGGTTTTGACACCAGTAACAACAACTGCAACGCAAAATCAACACCAATAACAGAAGCAACAACAACAACAACAACAACAACAACAACAACAACAACAAAAATATCAACATCAGTAACATTAACATGAACATCAACTAAAACATCAACAACTACAATATTTTAAACATGAAATTCAGTACAGTACAACAACAGCATCAACAACAACAGCAACAACAATATCAACATAAAAGGAATGTAAAAACCGTGTAGAATCTTGTCTTGACACCCGCAGTATCAACCAAACCATCGATAAAACAAAAACAAGAAGCACCATCTTACTTGACGGTGACTAACACTGACCGTACCCCGCTCCTCAGTCACGGACGTCTGTGATTGTGTCCTCCTAGGCGGCTTTGCCTCAACTCACTGCGCGCGTCATGACTGTCTGACTTCGTGACTCAATGGGGGTGATATTGCTTTATCAGGACCAGGGCTCGACCGTATACCCCGCACCTTTTAACCACACACACATACACACATACACACACTCACACTCACACACATACACACTCACACACACACACACTCAAACTGCCTGGGCTTGACACCATGTCGATGAAGTCCTAATGAAGGATGAGTCTTTGTTTGGGCGTAGTATCGGATTTTCACAGGGGCCTTGGAGACATAGATAAAACCGGGGAAAAGCAGTGAGAAAAAGAGATAGAGGGGAAGAGGGAGTGAAGAAGAGGAAAAAATGAAAGGGAGAGAGAAAGAAAGGGAGTGAGACATAAAGAAAGGGAGAGAGTTTTGTTTGTTCCTAACGTTTTGGATGAGTAATGTAAGAGCGACAGGGTATGGTCAGCCTGACTCTAGGACTTTTTAGTTTATGTAGCATGTTATTCACTCATTAAACATACCACACCTTAGGAAATGATTAATTTTGGTTTTGCTCATATAATGAGAGGAAAATAAATACTGAGATAAAACATTTAAATTATACGTATCTTTTTTTTACTTATATCTCCTACTGTGTAAATATATGTATTAGTTCACGTAGAGAAAAAAAGTATTAATAACCCATGCATTTGTTTAGCAACATGCGAGAACATTGCCTGGATATTATGTTAAGTAAAATTAATACAACATTATCAATTTGTAAGTTTTCATCCACACTTTCTTCTCTCCTGGTTACCCCACCCTCACTGTTTATACACGGCTTCAGGGCGCCGTGCTCAGTAAACTGGGGCACAGTGTTGTATTTGTACTCACGTCTAAATGTTATGACTTTGTGTACTCACTCTCTGAGACAAAGTTTGCACTAGTCACTCGTTACTTTTATTTGAGAACTATAAACTTTGAACTTTGATAAATCATGCTTTGGTGATTTTTTCTGTCCCACTTTTCTGATGCACTTTACTCTTCTTCTGCTGGGAAAACTTCTGTTTCTTGCGACTATTTTCTTACCACGTTGGAACAATTTTTGTACCAGGAATTAAACAAAGTGGAAAACTATAAAGCATAGTATTTGGAACTTAATAATAAAGTTCTTAGCGCGCCTTAAATTTGTTTGACAATTAAATAAAAGCGTCATTGTTTGGAGTTCAAATTCAAGTACACGCCAACAAAACGTTTCATGGGTTTTTAGAATTTACTGGCGTCTCGTGCAACGTTTTTTAGGCCTCTAGGAAAGTCTTATATGGTCTAAAAACCTTTTGACGTCAATCTCAAACATTATTTTAAATATACCACTATAAAAAGGAGGAGTCGTAGAGATAAATTCCCGCTATTATGTTACCACTCTTAACCGAGATCTTTGTCTTTAAAATTTTTTTTTAATACACTCTACTCCATATATCTTCGAAACCAAAACAAAAACGCTGAAAAGAAATAAATCGCATTGCAATATTATTGACATAATGACATTTGGTTGTTGTAATTCAGCCAAAGCGGATTTCCTTCTCAAAGAGGATTGCACCCCCCCCCCCCCCCGACCCTATTCTTTCAAGTGTCCTCCTGTTGTGAACCGTTGCGTGGGTCGGCCAGTCTTACCAGGAGATAATGTTTCCCCTGTGAGCTTTTCGGGTTTATTATGAGCCAATACTGTCTGGGGTTTTGGGTTGACTTCTCCCCCGAGTAAATTAGATCTCAGTTGACGGGGCATTCGCTTATCTCGCGTGTTTACAAAAAGCCAGTTATTGTAGGGAACGCCTCGTGTTGGTCTTTATTGTTTATAACGGGCAATGTTAGATCGAGATCTAGACAAGTTACGACAGACAGTTCGAAGCCCTGGGGGGTTTCACGCAGACTGACATGACTTAAGCACTCGAGTGCGTAGGGGTCAGTTCGAACCTTATTTCGGAGGCACTAATACAAAGTGAGCAACGAATGACAGTCCATTTTCATTTACTGGTTCAAATCATCGTCAACTCTGGCACACAGAAAACCCTATGGTTAGAGAGTAGAAATTGAGTAAGGATGGAATTATCATACAGTTGAGGCTGTTGAAGACAGAATAACATCTTTGACTGAGAGACTGAATGTGGAGATGTACCCATACCATACGAATACATTGTACTTTAACAACCACCTGGACAACTTTTGCTGCCCTCCCTGAACTTTGAAATTGAAACAAAAAAAAACGCAGAAATGTAATTTAATATTTAGTCAAAGACACGACAGAATGCCATGACATAATCAATCTTGAAAGCAATGACATAAAACAACCAGTGAAGCGGGGAAATGGAAATGAATAGAACCCTGCAGTTTTGTGAATACATTGTTTCGGTGTCACTTGGAATGTATCATACGAGAAGGAAACCAGTGCAAAATGAAACTAGATAGCCTACATACACTGAAAATTTACCGTATCAATCTGCGCAGTAAATATAATTATGTTAAGTCAGACTATAGCGTGAGGAGTCGCTGACGTGAGACAGCTCGAATATATTGGCTCCATCATTTCCACATCATTGATTTAACAAACCTCGCGATGGCGGGGGCCTTAGCGAAAACGGAGACTGTATGACTGAAGGGAATCCCCGCTGGCATAATTATTATATAGCTCTATACCATAGATCTATAAATAGAACTTATAGATCATGCTCTATACCAAACTTGCAAAGCTTAAATGAACGTGAGACAACTCAACCGACTCTTGTATAAGCGGCCTGATTACGTGATCCGTTGTCGTGATATGTGTCGCAAAGTCTGTAGTGGGAAATGAAGAATCATGACAGAGGCAAATACAAGCAGTCGACATGTAGCTGTGCCAGCCACTGGTGTATAACGATACTGGATAGGCTGTCTGTGGATGCCAGCACTCAATGCTCGTGTCAGCATGTCTCGATTTACTAAATACATTTATAGACAGAGATGGATCTCAAAGGGTTTTGTTTCTTTGCACTAAAAAAAACCTCACCGAATTATTAACAACAGCTTGTTATGGTGTCGTTTCACGCTTCAGTTAATCATTTTTTATTGTTTATATTCCATGTAAGGCCTTTTTTCATATATCCTTTATGTAAACATAATTTTCTTTTCTTTTTTTCCACCCATCTTTCCATTAACCTATAGTCTACCAATCAATCAACCTACCTATCTACCAATCACTCCTCTCACTGATGTCTCTGTCTGTCTGTCTGTCTGTCTGTCTTTTCCACTCTCTTTCTCTTTGTCACCCCTTCCCTCATTTCGTAACTGTTTAACTGCCTGTCATCTTTTCATGTCTGTCTATCTCTTCATCTGATATGCATTATGTTCGTTCTCGTCCATTGACTCTATCGATCATACTTACCTGAAATCTGATAGTATTCCTTTCTCTTTTGCTATACATGTATCATTATCTTTGTCACTATTTCACTCACTGTGTCCCACTTTGTCTCTCTCTTTCTCTTTCTCTCTCTCTCTCTCTCTCTCTCTCTCTCTCTCTCTCTCTCTCTCTCTCTTTTGAAATTGAAACAACAAAAAAACGCAGAAATGTAACTCAATATTTAGTCAAAGACACGACAGAATGTCATGACATAATCAATCTTGAAAGCAATTACATAAAACAACCAGTGAAGCGGGGAAATGGAAATGAATAGAACCCTGCAGTTTTGCGAATGCATTGTTTCGGTGTCGATTGGAATGTATCATACGAGAAGGAACACAGTGCAAAATGAAACTAGATAGCCTACATACTCTGGAAATACACCGTATCAATCTGCGCAGTAAATATCATTATGTTAAGTCAGACTATAGCGTGAGGAGTCGCTGACGTGAGACAGCACGAATATATTGGCTCCATCATTTCCACATCATTGATTTTATAAACCTCGCGATGGCGGGGGCCTCAACGAAAACGAAGACTGTATAGTGAATCCCCGCTGGCATATTATAGCTCTATACCATAGATCTATGAATAGCACTTATAGGTCTATGCTCTATACCCAACTCGCAAAGCTCATAGAAACGTGAGACAACGCGACCATACTCTTGTCTAAGCGGCCTGATTACGTGATCCGTTGTCGTGATGTGGTTCGCAAAGTCTGCAGTGGGAAATGAAGAATCATGACAGAGGCAAATACAAGCAGTGGACATGTATCTGTGCCAGCCACTGGGTATAACGATACTCGATAGGCTGCCTGTGGATGCCAGCACGCAATGCTCCTGTCAGCATGTCTCGATTTACTAAATACATTTATAGAGGGAGATGGATCTCAAAGGGTTTTTTGTTTTTTTTTTGCGTTAAAAAAAAACTGACCGAATTTTTAACAACAGCTTGTTATGGTGTCGTTTCACGCTTCAGTTAATCATTTTTATTGTTTATATTCCATGTAAGTCCTTTTTTCATATATCCTCTATCTAAATATACTTTTCTTTTCTTTTTTTCCACCCATCTTTCCATTAACCTATAGTCTACCAATCAATCAACCTAATTATCCACCAATCACTCCTTTCTCTGAATTCTTTGTCTGTCTATCTGTCTGTCTGTCTGTCTGTCTGTCTGTCTGTCTGTCTGTCTGTCTGTCTGTCTGTCTGTTTCTGTCTGTCTGTCTGCCTGTCAGTCTTTGTCTGTGTGTCTGTCTGTCTCTGTCTGTCTGTCTGTCTGTCTGTCTGTCTGCCTGTCTGTCTGTCTGTCTGTTTGTCTGTCTGTCTGTCTGTCTTTCCCACTCTCGTCCTCTTTGTCACCCCTTCCCTCATTTCGTAACTGTTTAACTGCTTGTCATCTTTTCATGTCTGTCTATCTCTTCATCTGATATACATTATGTTCGTTCTCGATCATTGGTTTTATTTCATATTTACCTGAAATCTCAAAGTATTCCTTTCAATTTTTCTCTACATGTATCGTTATCTTTGTTAATATTTCACTCACTGTGTCCCGCTTTGTCTCTCTCTTCGTCTCTCTCTCTCTCTCTCTCTCTCGCTCTCTCTCTGTCGCTCTCTCTTTGTCTGTCTCTCTCTCTCTTTGTCTGTCTCTCTCTTCTCCTTCCCTCTATGTATGTCTCTCTCTCTCTCTTTCTCCCTCTCTCTTTGTCTTTCTCTCCCATCCTCACTCTCTCCCCTCTCCCCCCTCTCCCCACCCCTGATACCACTGACATCATGCCCTGTTTGTGAGCGCACCGCGTGACCCAGTCACTGACCTACATTCCGCCTGGGACTGGGAGTGAGTGTCTCTTACGTTACGGTCTGAGGGATTGTCAGGGAGGCTTTTAATACGCATGACATCACAACCAGGATACATACAACATACACTGCCAACCCACACACCCGCCCGAGTGTAGAAATGAATAGACAAACAATAATTGTAAGAAAACGTGAACCAGGACCTAGTTTTGGAGTAAAACTGGCAGCTTTCCATACATCGTAATCGTTGCCAATTTCTGCTCATTTGATAACAATCGCCCTATCGTTATTTACACCTCTCTAGGTTATCGTTTCGATTAACAGGAAATAAATATCTCCAAGACCCCATGTTATCGTTTCAATTAAGAGAAAAGAAAACCCAATATTCTTTAGACTATCGTTTACATTAAAATAATTTAATAGAAAATAATATTTGATCTTTATGCTGCAAAGTTCATTTGCGCACTTCTTTTAGGGAGCGCCAAAGGGTGTACAGTTAGAATGCTTGCCCTGATAGCGAAGAAATGTTTTTCGAGGGTTCCAACCTTACTACCCTTTGGATATCGGTGGATGTGCTTGAGCATTTTCTTTTTCGTCTTATTGTGACCTCAAGAAAGCGATTTGAAAATAATGGTACAGAATTAGGAAAAACAAAAGAATAATTGAGTAAAATGCTGTAAGGAGGATGCACTACTTTACATTTGCGCATAAATAATAATGTTCTTTTCTTACAGGATACTTCATACTTATAAATCCATTATTGGCTTCTCAAGAAGTTAGACTTTAAAATATTATTGAAAATCTTTTCCTCTCTTTGTTCTTTTCTTTTTTGACCCATGTAGACACAACTAATTGAAAGAAGTTTCTATTTTATAGTATGACTAAACCTTTTATCTTCCGCATAAATGACTAAAAACTAAAAGGCTAGATTTGTCAAACGGGGAATCCCCTCACTTCTCATTGGGTCGAACGTTTAACTAGGAATTCCCGTTCTTTATTAGACTTAAGGAAAAACCCATTAAATCTTTGCGTCGTATTCTTTGTAAAAAAAAAACAACTCACAAAATCTTAGGAAAAAACAAACAACAAAAACCAAGACATGCGGGTTATTTTCTTTGTCTACTACAACTATCTAGCCTGATTTCTCAGCTTCATCTCCAGTATCTCAAATCTAGGAGTGGTGGCATAGATCTACGCGCAGATCTTAATGAATTCTTCACCTTGGCATAGATTCAGCGTCTCTTAATCTAGAACATGGGGAAATTGGAATACAATAATTTTTTTGTTGTTGTAATAACCTATGTCTTTGAACATTACCTATCGCCATAAAAGCTGAAGCTTAAACCGGCCTAGTTCTCACCTGGGCTATTACCCAACGGGCGCCACGGAAGGCCCTCGGACTTCCATTGATCCCAGGACGTGCTCTATCATCTTGGGGCCCGTGACGCTAGGTCAGGCCGTCCTGGTCTCTAGCGTGCCGTGCTATCTGGTCCTACCCAGGCAGGGATCGACCTGGCTCTGGCATTGATAAAACTTAAGACATCTTGACATTCGGCGACTATATAGAGCGATAGGAGTGTAGGTCACTAGGAAAATTCATTGAGTTTGAACCATGTTAATTAAGTTTGTGATTTCTAGATGACAGGTACAGCTTAAAGACAATAATTGGTTTTCGTCAGGTGCTGGTTAGCGGGAGATGAGTGCGAAAAGTGAGGGGGGAAGGGGGGGGGGAGGGGGGGGGGTGTTCCAGGACGAGGATGTTATTCTGTCTTGTTACTCTTAACCATCCCCGACTTATATTGCTCTCTGTATCAGCCTAAAGTACCTGGTACATCTTTTTCAATTAGAAGTTTTTGGGTCAACTTGCTCTCCACTTAAACCCACTTTTCTGGGGGTAGAGATTTGAGATATCTAGTTCTCATCAACAAACAAAGCTCCGTACTGATTTTACCCACTGCTTCGTTTAACCAGGCACTAATCAGTTCGACTGGACATTTTTAACACAATCATGTATTCGTATTTCTCGCTAATTCATCTACGACTTTTTTTCTCTTTATCTACATTTTCTCTTTATGTCGTACATTTATATTCTTTTTTCCGGACTGGAAACGTTTTGGGTTCCTCTTTCCAGTACTCTAACACGTTTGTTTTTAGACTAAATATTAATGTATAAACTGGTGCTAGTTGTAAAGCATTGGTCTCCCAACCGAAATTATCCCTGGTTCGAAACCCACGATCATTAAAAAATGTATTTCTCCGTCTACGAACCACACTTTTTGGCCCACTTTTTTGGTCAATGGGACTGTCTAGGACTGGAGTCCAAGTCTCCGGCAGTGCCTCTAAGTGGCAGAACATGAAATTGTCAGACATTAATCTGGGAACTCGTTCACAATAGAGCCTGTATAGTGGTGACTTAAGCAACAAAACAAACACTGAAACATATTATGTGAAGTAACGCAATGCTCGTGCCAGGTTTTACCCACTGGTCCGCTTTACCAGGCTCTCATTGCCTGTTGGGATACAGGCCTAATAACGCTTCTTGAACTGGCCTGGTTCCTGATTGTCCCAGACACCCAATGCCTGTTGGGATACATGCCTAACGGTTCTTGAACTGGCCTGGTTTCTGATCGTCCCACTGCCTGGCAGTGACACTGCACCTGCTGACCCTGTCGTCTGCTGTCATAAACACCAGCCAGAGCCCTCCAGGTTTAGGGCCGGTTTATTGCCGTTTACGCGCGCATTGAATCTACAACAGACTCTCCCAGTTCTCATATGCCTGAGCGATGTGTGATTGTGTGAGTGTAGAGGTAAATATTGGAATGTAGAATAGTGGGACTGGTTCAGGGTTGGCGTTCTGCTGATTTTCTCGGAAGGCCCGACAGTTAAAATTCTTGCTTAAGAAAGGCGCCACAAAAAGACTGGTTGATCGGTAATAAAATTAGCGTTGTCAGGTGTTTATTGGCAATGGGATTGTTTGTCTGCTTTACTGCTGAATTGGAGAAATCCAATTTTCCCTTCTCGAGCGATTGGAAAAAGTAGTATATGTACGTCGTTAGCGTAGATATACAAAACAATGCACTCTCTCTCTCTCTCTCTCTCTCTCTCTCTCTCTCTCTCTCTCTATTTCTCTCTCTATGTCCTTGTCCATCGTCTATCAGTCTTCTACTTCTAGCTATCTATCTATCTATATATCTGTGTCTCTCTATCTATCTATCTCTCTCTCTCTCTCTCTCTCTCTCTCTCTCTTTCTCTCTCTATCTGTGTCCTTGCCCACTGCATCGCTCGGTCTTTTCCTTGAAAGACCCTGCACAGTGATACCCATACCATGTTCCGCCGAGTTATCATAAATAATCTGTTATGCCAGTAAGCCTAGAATTACGATTTGACAACGATCTGCTTTATATATTAGGTTTTTTTTTCTATATTTTCTTTGTTTTTACTGGCTTTATACACATCTTTTTAAAGAGTGTTGATTCGCCAATCGCTATTTGAAATTCTCACAAATCTGATCGATCTAATTCCACTCCCGCTACTATCTGTCACATTTCTGTTATATGCTCTTTGTGATTATGTGTTTTTTACCGCAGAAAGCCCAACAAAACCGAAACGTTTGCTATAATTAGTTAAGGTTTAATTTTTAGTGATCTGTCCTTAATGTTTTTCTTTTATGATAATTATATTATTTCTCAAACCTTTACGTGTTACGTTTTAGTGAACCTGATAAAGAATGATTATGTCTCCGACATTTATCGAATTGTATGTTTTATATTATGAATCAAATGTTTCAAGCAAAACAAACAAACAAACAAACAACGGTCAACCAATTTATAGCGATAACTCATAATCATGTTGTGTTTCTAACGTGTGGAGTATAATGTTTAACTATAATGATAATGTTTTTTTTCCCCAGAGAGGCGTTGTTCAAGTCAACAAGACGACCAAGTATTACATCGAACCAGTCAAGGCGTCGTCAGAATCTTCATCGTCGTCGTCGTCGTCATCGTCGTCGAAATCATCATCATCGTCGTCAAGACCATCCTCTGAGTCGCACGGTGCAACATCCGCACCAAAGTCATCGTCATCTTCGTCGCCGCTACCTTCGTCGTCATCATCTTCTTCGTCATCGTCATCTTCATCATCTTCATCGTCGTCTTTTTCTTCTCGGTTTTCATTCACAAAAAGACAACATATCATCAGTCCGCTGCCTGCCAAAAAATTGCATTTTACGTCAAAGTGTACAATTTCAGGCAAGTGGTTTTTAGCTTTAGTTGTGTATAAGACGACGGAGAAAGCATAAATTTCTATAGCCGTAATTATCTTAGCTTGGCAAGGTAGTTTACACTGTTTACGTCTCAATAATTTAAAAAAATATAGTGCAGAGTTTAATAATCTTTGTCCATCAAAAGAATTATGCTAATCCGTTATCTTTATAACCTGCAGACAGGACGTATTGAAATCAAGATGAGCCGCTGTGTAATGAATGAGTTCTGATAAATTTGTTTACTTTATTAATTTGGCTAGCCTAATGTGTCAGACGACGGCGATCATAAATATTGGCAAAGGATATGGGGCTGTCAGGAAAGTAAATAACAGTTTGCTAAAAAAAAAAAAATAAAACAATAAACTTGTGAAAAACAAACCGAAGATAGATATGCTATTGATAAATTAACATAGGATAGATCGTTAATGGATGGATCATAGGTTAATAAATAGATAACTAGAAACTGATTAGTGCATGGATAGATAGATAGACGATGTATTTATAAATAGTTAGGTATATATTTTACAGTTAAGTAGACCAAAAGATTGATAGACAAATAAATAAAATGATAGATATATTGATGGATCGATAGCTAGATAGTAGAGATATAAAGAAAAAGAGATGCAGAAAGAGAAAGAGAGAAAGAGAGAAAGAGAGAGATAGAGAGAAAGAGAGAAAAAAAGAGAGAGAGAGAGAGAGAGAGAGAGAGAGAGAGAGAGAGAGAGAGAGAGAGAGAGAGAGAGAGAGAGAGAGAGAGAGAGAGAGAGAGAGAGAGAGAGAGAGAGAGAGAGAGAGAGAGAGAGAGACCTATGATTTATGTCTGTAGAAAATGATATAGAGAATTGTGCAAGTAAAAAAAAAAACAGAGACAATAATTCAGAGGTATCGCCGGAAAGGAAATAACAAGGATACCGGTAATTCACAGGTAGTTCTACATTTAAGTCGTATGATCAGCCGTCGGTAAAAAAGAACAAACTTTGTAACAACGTGTAAAAAACTATAAAATAATACATGTAGTAAAATATTAATTCCTTTTGTAAAAAAGACAAAATGCATTTCGTCTTTTGCGCCAATTAATTCTAAACAAAATGTTATCCATCCCATTGCAGTGAATTTCAAACACCAGAGGTTAAAGCATCAGTTGAGAGACCTAGTGTTCAGTGACAATGACAATCAGCATAATGTATATACTTCCAAATTTAGACAGTACGGGGGCAAAATGGGGAAACGGGATACAGATGCAGACACAGATCCGGATCAGAGCGGAGGCGACGGAGAGGAGAGAACATCGGGGCTTCCCGGCAGATCCAGGAGGCGGAAGCGGTCGGTGGGCGTGTCCCGGAAACACACCGTGGAGACCCTGGTGGTGGCCGACTCCAAGATGTACCGCTACCATGGCAACGACGTGGAACACTACGTGCTTACCCTCATGTCGGTGGTGAGTACTCGCTCTTTATCTATTCAGTTGCTCACGTTCTGTGTGGTTTGTCTAACTTCAAGTTCCCTGTCTCTTGTATAACTTCAAGTTCCATGTAACCTGTATACGTTATTGTTTGTGTTTGTACAGTTTTTATGTTTTCCATACTTCCAAAATGCTTTAACAATAATTGGCTTCGTGTCGCCCATAGTCCTGTGAGACTAAGTTAACTTCGGCGTTTGAACGATCTCTTCGTATCGTGTCGCTTATACTGTCAAAATGCAACACGGCTAACCAAAGTTGAGAGAAACTGTATTCTTTTGAAGGAACCCTCTCCGAGTTACACGTTTCCTTCGGCACAAGTAACGTCTCCTGACACAAACTTGTATGAGGTTATCTCTCGTGTACCCAGGTTCTATTGTTATCATATCAACAATGCTTAAAAAGCTTTGTAATGATCCAACGTTAGACTTTAAGAAACAGACAAACACATAGACATTATTTTTTTCCAGTGCATCAGGACTCTTAGGCCGATTATTTCGACTTGCTAGATCACCAGCCTGATATACATCTAGTCGATAAAAAATCAAAAGAAAAGGAAACTGAACAGATCTTTTTCCGATTCGGGGTATTCATTGAATATGTAGATCTACACACCGGAAGCTGGGTTTTAACCTCCCTCAGCCACACAATGTCAAACCTTTCAGCAGTCGTATCCAGGTGTTCATACACATACACGCCTCTCACGAGACAAAGGCCCGTTGTATGTAATTAGGAGTGAGGAGGGATCATCAATATTGCTTTCTGCAACCAGTGAAACCCCCCTCCCTTTTCCTCTATGGGGAAAAGAATAATTTATCCTGATTGTCTCCGCAAGCTGTGCCACTGCAGAATGTCAGACACTCCGCGAAGAACAGGCACGCTCATTGTAGCTTAAACATGCCAGGGTGGTTGGTTTATATACATGTACATGTATTTCCCAAATGTTCTTAGCGTTGTTGTTTTTGGGCACAGCAATTTACCAATTAACGAAATCAATATCTGCTTTGTATGTCTGTAAGTCTGTTTGTCTGTCTGTCTGTCTATAAATGTGTGGTTTATGTGCGTGTGTGTGTGTACCTGTCTGACTGCCTCGCCACTCATTCCCACCAATATGTGTCATTATCATTCTGAGTTCTAGGCTACCCGGCTTTTTCTAATTCAAATGTGCCATTCACCCTTTCGGTGCAGGTGTGGCTGACTTGGACTACCCAGGGGTCGTTTTCATAACTTTTGAAAATCAAAATATTTCTCGGATAAGTTCAGTTTCCCTCAGAAATTCATTGGATAATGCTTTGACTGGACGCGGATACAGATTCCCTGACCTAGCGTCGTCTTGTTGTGATAGGCCAGGTTTTCGCAAAACCTCCAGTGTGGTCAGGACCCATCACGCTGATGGCCAGGTCCATTGTGCGATACTGACCGATCTGACCGCTAGACCGGACAGTAATGAGAGCCTCTTAGCCAGGAGATTTACTGCCCTTGAGCCGAGGCCCCACATGTAGACGCTATATCGTGTACATCTATCACTCACCCTTTCTCTCTGGTCATCTCCCTTTCTTTTCTCTCTCTGGTTCTCAATCCTTCTCTCTGTCTGTCTGTCTCTCTCTCTATCTCTCTCCCTCTCTGCTCTCTATCTCTCTCTCTCTCTCTCTCTCTCTCTCTCTCTCTCTCTCTCTCTCTTTCTTTCCCTCT
>RQTK01000565.1:71113-96679 GCA_003991915.1 Elysia chlorotica | reverse complement strand
TGTTTTGTTAACATGAATGTGATGTTCATGGAGTTATATATCGTTATTCATCCACAAGCACCTCAAGTATTTAGTAGAATCGTGATAGAGTGGGCTGCAAAAAGAAGTACACATTTACTGATCTGAAAGTCAAGAGAACAAAAAATAAATCTGTTGAACTTGTTTATTAAATAATGGCCAATAAATTAGGTTGTTTGTGTATCTTAATGGGAAATTTCGTTAAGATGTTTATTCTTTCCCCATCTACCTTCTATTGATGCGTTTTTTCCAATTGTTCACACATGCCAAAAGCCGTAAATTTATTTATCCTTGTACGACCATGACCGCATTATTACGATAAAACGCTGAAAAGTTCCAGAAAAACTGAAAGGTCATAATTTTAAACCAACGCAAAGTGTCAGATTTTATAAATAATTGTGTCTGCGTGCACCGCGCTAGACTGAGTTAGGTTCATTGTCCTCCCGATGGTTCAAAGATGCTCCTCTATCTAATCTACAGACGCTCTAGCGCCACATAATGTCGGGCGAAATACCTTGTCTATTACTAAGTCATTTTATTCCCTAATGCGCACATTATGCCAATGTTCCATAAACATTATGTGTAAGAAAATAATAAATATAATAAATATAATTTGACAGTTTTCATGCATGCGTAACTGTGTTAGTTTCCCCACCCAAGGTTCAATAAACGCTCCAAAATGTTTTTACCGTAGCCCGGGCTATAAACTTTCAAATCTGCCAAAATGTCAAGTTTATCGTTTTACGCCCATTAAGTTGTTGCCCTGATTAGCGAAAAGTTTTACCATACTAGATACGACATATACACCAACAGAAGAGCCGTAGTAAGTACAACGTCCTCGTAGCTAACGATTTGTCTTAAGATAATATAGGAAGGAGAAGACTAAGGACGAGTTGTAAGTTACTGCGACGTTGTACTTACGACACAAAGTATCAACTGTCTAGAACTAACTAATCGTGTGTGCGTAGTCTGCGCCGGGGCGAGACGCCGAGAGAAGCCGAGAGAAGCCGAGAGAAGCCGAGAGACGCCGAGAGACGCCGAGAGAAACCGAGAGAGGCCGAGAGAAGCTGAGAGAAGTCGAGAGAAGCAGAGAGAAGCCGAGAGAAGCCGAGAGACGCCGAGAGACGCCGAGAGAAGCGGAGAGAGGCCGAGAGAGGCCGAGAGACGCCGAGAGAAGCCGAGAGAAGCCGAGAGAAGGGTCACTGTCCTGGACGATGCTCTCAATCTGAGCGGTGTGAAGATCCTCCTCTATCACCTGATTCTGGTCTACGGGATCTCAAACCTGGTCAAGTGCCAGAAGGTCCAGGTGAATGAACGACTGAACGACCGTCCACCAGGTTCGCCACGATAAGATCCCAGCCCGGCTTTTTACTTCCGGCACTTGGATCAGGCCTGAAGAGATCGCCACTTTCGCCCACGAGACCTGACGAGACCTGACGACCTGACAAGCTGCGTGATGGACGAGATCGGAGTAGTTCCAAGTAAAAGTGGGAGTCAATAAATAAACTATTTTATCATTTTTACAGAAAAAATATTTATCATCGTTATAATCTGAACAAGTATCAGGGAGAGGCGCTGTAATAGAAGAGTTGAACATCGCTGAATAGCTACTGGTCAGATCGGCGAACGGTCAAGTGCCGGGTACCCCCTATGAGACCCGTCGCCGTACATGATATTTCTTGAGTACATGGGAGCCTTAAGCTAGAAGGAACTTTTCTTCTCTCTGAGTAAAAATTACTTAGATCAGGTTATCATTTGTTTGAACTGTGCAGCGACGGCAGAGTGTAGACGTCAACGGTTTGGGGCTCCGTTCGTTTCTTTCCCGTAGGGGCCTTTCAGATTTTTGTTGTATTTTTGTGTTTAGTTCCGTATTGCTGTTAATAAAGTTAAAAACACCAACAACAACAACAAAAACAAAAGCAGCCACCACAACAATGACATTACTAACAACAATAATAAGAACAACAGCATGTCAATAAAACATTAACCATAACAACCGTTACAACAACGGCAACAAAAACAAACAAGCAAATTATTAGGAAAAAAAACATGCATATTTTAACATTTTGTTTTTCAGAACGACCACACAGAATTCAGGGGCATCATACACATTTTTGTCTAGTGGTAACACACATTTTTTATCATGCAGTTGAGCTCATTGTTTTTTTTTGTTTTGTTTTTTTAAAACTATTTTGTTTGTGGAAATTATAAAAAACTGAAATTGAAATCGTGAAACTGCGCTTTTTTCTATTATTATTTCATTATGAAATTGGCTCAATGCCAAGTAATTAACGAAACCATCAAAGTAAACGAACAATTAAAGAAATTGAAACCACCATTGGTTATGTTGTAGCGCCTCAGATTATAGATTTGGTAAAAATTGTAACTCATCATCTAAATCGACTAAATGGTTGCTCTCAATATAATACTCACGAGGTAAACAAATCATAAAAATTTTCTTCATTAATGTGTCATATCCACCGCCTCTCATGACCTGATGATGACAAGTAGAGTGAAAGCGTAGGCTTAAGTTGATGTTGATGTTTTTTCTCACCAGATAACCCTTTTTTTTTAATCTACCCTGTCTAAACCAAACCAAAAAGAGATCTGAATTACCCTGCCTAAAGGAAATCAAATAGAGTTTTGATTTCCCGAAACCATAACTATTGCCTTAAACGTTGAAAGTTTTTACTGCCGTATCCTTTTTCCTACCCCCTAAATCTTTCTCGCGACCTCTTTGTAAACTATTCTATTCTAGCACGGGTCATAACTAAAGCTCTGATAGGTTCGGTTCTTTCTCCTCTTTTAAAACTTAAAGCCTTTAAAACTTAAAGCCTTTAATATTTCACAATCTCTGGTTATGCCATAAAAACATAGACTCTGTATATCTGTCGCCAGCATTACTGATGGCCCAGTCGAACTTTATTATAAACGCACCCAAGTACCCCGTCACGAACATGCACTGTAACAAACACCCTTGTTTTGTTTGTGTATTCTTCGCCTCACCTGTTTCGTATTTTTCATTGTTTCTTCCTGTGTATTATCATCATCAAAAAGCATGGCAGGAATATTGTTATGTTATTGTGCAGGTGAATAACAACAAACAAAATGTGCTTGTTTATACAATTTATTATGGCATTTACAGCCATTTTGTGTAGGAAAAGCGCAGTTGAACTGAGGACAGGTGATTAGTTGTAAACCGCACCTTTTCAAAGTTCTCAATCAACCTGTTGCCTCATGATGATGACGATGCTTTTATTTTTTTCCCCCTGTAAAACCCCCCAGAACATTTCCGTAAAACCAAAAGAAATACGAACAGAGTGATATTGTTATTCCCAAGACAAGGCGTTGGGTTTTTAGGAATTAGGAAAAATTTATGATTGGACCTGTTTGCAACCGCCTGTTTTCTGAAAAAGCTGAATGGCCCAGGGAGGGAAGAGCGACTTGGCAGACTATATATATATTTTTCTTTCAAAACGACAAACTGCAAAGAGACGCCTTTTGGGAATATCCATAAATTACTATTATTGCATTGCATAAAAATACGTCCAATATTGTCTCAGTATTATTGCATTCATAGTGAAAAGGAATTCAAACCAACCCACATTTAAATTAACAATAAATGTATATATCTTTAAAACAACAACAACAGCAAACAAAACAAAAACAAAAACATAGAAAAGCATCTTCATTTATTTTTCCAACCAAACCCTGAGTATCCGGGTCATAGAGTTTAAACCGCTACATTTTCTTCGCCAAAGTTAAGTTCAAGTTTTTAACATTCTTGGCAAAGAGGAGCGCTTTCAGACGTGTCATAACTCATTTATATGAGAAAGCAGAAAGATGAAAAGGGATGTTCACAAACTCTTCTGAGAAGACTCTCCTTTGTTCAGAGTTAGGAAAGACAACAGACGCGACTTCCTGTTTACACTGTGGCTCCAATTCGGCTCGTTCAATTCAAATCTTGGGGCAATTTTCTCTGTTGTGGGATTCCCCGAATCCTTTAAAGATGAAAGTGCTTGTATTGTAAGAAAAGTCTTTTAGGGCTTTACGGCTTTAATCTTAGTAAACTAGGTTTTGTTGGGGTTTTTTTGTTTTGTTTTTGTTTTGTTTTGTTAAAAAAAAAGAAATCGCAAACTGAGGCGTATTCAGTTAATTGAGAACGGAAAAAATGAGCCATTTGACATTGACAAAACTTCCTATATAAAAAAAAGTAAAAAGCGAATCTCCCTCCCACTTGACGGTCCTACCAGACGACGGGTCCCCCAGAGCGCCAGACTTGGGACATGTTCGATTACATTCTTCTGAGACTGACCTGACCAGTAGAGGCAAAAACTGGCGAGCAGAGTGCGGGTGTACTGCACGGTCTTAAAATCCGCACCAGTACAAATGAAGCAGTTTCATTATTTATACATTTCCCAAGGAAAAAATAAAGTAACATCACATACCCGGATGTTGTGTAAAATAATGAAAATCCGCTGAGAATAATTGCAAAGATGCTACATGTACTTGCATTCCTTCAGTGTCTTCACACGTGACGTCACAAAGAAGTCTTGTTAGTTTTAAGGCTTAAATTCTCGATTTTCCGAAATTTGGTCCAGTTTTATAAAGTTATGGGATAAAAATGCCATGGTTTATTTTAGGTGTTTTTTTTTTTGTTGTTGTTATACACGATGTCCAATAACCTTTTTTTCCGCTACGACTGCAAAATAGATCATAATGTATCAGGTTTGTTTAGGTAAAGCACAAGTTTTAAATGGCTCACGAGTTAAGTAAAATGCGGAAAGCTATCGCTCGAAGTACGGAAATAAAATGATTGTAAATTAAAACACACTCCGGGCAGTAGGAACTCAGTTGGTGAAAACAAGAGTGTTCATTGAGGTTACATGCAAGCAATGAAAAAACATGTATAGTACATGTGTATAATTTAACCAATTGTGTGCAGTAGAAGTAAAATTAAATTTATAATTTTTAAGTCAACACAGTGTCTGGTATTGTCGGCTGACAGCTTTACGAAAACCGAGGTTCGAGGAGAGTAATATAATTGTCAATACTTATATTATATTTAAGAATGCGTTGACGGAAATATTTATGGCGAATCGCAAAATCCTTCCGCACAGTCATGCAAACAGAAGAGCATACAACAAGCATCGTAAAAAGCGGTTACAACAACCATGCTGTACCTTCACTGATCCAGTCACTACCATGATTGTGAACAAAAACAAAACAAAAACAAAACAAAAACAAAACAAAAACAAAACAAAAACAAAACAAAAACAAAACAAAAACAAAACAAAAACAAAACAAAAAAGCACACCTAAAACAACAATGACAGAAGTCACAATCGAACAGAAATCTAATAAAAACCCAACTCTTCCCACGATGTAAAAACTGGTTGTAACAACCCCTCCCTGCCCTCACCCCTTTTCTCACCCCAGGCCAGTCTATCTAGATCTGGTCTGTCCAACCCTATTGTTCTCACGGTCAATCCAGCGTACTTCCGATTGTATCTTACCTACCTCAGGCTCAAATCAGAGCCCTTTTTCTCTCTCTCTATCTCATCTTCTCCCCCCCCCTCTCATACTCCATCCCTCTCTCTCATCCTCTCTCCTTCTCTCATCCTCCTTCCCTCTCTCTCATCCTCTTTCCCTCTCTCTCTCTCGCTCTCTCTCACCGTCTCTCCTTCTCTCTTCCATCCTCTCTCTTCACCTCCCCGTCTTTCTGCCAGTTTCTCTCCTCCCTCTCCTTCTCCCACTTCCTCTCTCTCATCCTCTCTCCCTGTCTCCCTCTCTCTCCCCCTCTCTCTCATCCTCTCTCCCTATCCCCCTCTCCCACCCTCTCTCCCCCTCCATGTTTATCTCTGACCTGTTGAGTGTCCAGCCCTGAGCCACAGACGCTGACTCCGTCTTGACCTGCTGGACAACAGGTATCTTCCCATGTCCAGTGACTGACCAATGCCGGGTGTTTGTGCGTGTGTGAGTGTGTGTGTGTGTGTGTTGGTCCAGGACTATTACCATCATAACCAGGCCAAGTGGAAAGGGTAAGAATAAATAACACCTTGGTGATACTTGGTGATTTTACGACTTCCTCCGCCAAGAGAGACATAACCTGTGACGAGTTGGGTAGATATAAACCAAGCCTAGAGCATTGGGGACCGTTTTTATGTAATACCTGTACATACATGTAAAAACATTGCGGAAAAAATTGATACACGTACCACTGTAACGGAGATAACTTTTTGTTGGGCTTTTAGGATCATGTGCGAAGCAGTAGTGCTTACACGGCAAATGTCCGATAAATAATAGAACAATATTGTTGTTACTTCAGAAATACTCAATGATTACTGTTTAGTTTTTAGCTATTGAGATTGTAAAAACCCATGTCACACACAAAAATCTCCACGGCCCATTTCCTGTACCCCATGTGTATGGTAATACTGCTGGTAAAGGAATAAATATTAATTTTTTCCCTTCTGCAGATATTTTTCAAAAGAATTGTGTTATGGTAGGGCGTGTAAAAAAAAAATTATGGACGTGGGTGACAGCTGGGATTTCAACTCCGGGACCTCTTGCTTGTCAAGTCAAAGCACAATCGACTGAGCTATCCTGTAATTCGTTGTCTGTCTCTCTTTCTCTCTCCCGCTCTCTCTCTCTCCCCCCCTCTCTCTCTCTTTCCTCCTCTTCTCTCTCTCTCTCTCTCTCTCTCCCCCCCCCCGCACTGCCCGGCTGCCCCTCCCACGAAGCCGTCACGCCTGACCAGCCCTGTCCATTCACCCCTCGGACCTGGGCTATCTGTGACATCGCGCCTGTCCATTCACCCCTCGGACCTGGGCTATCTGTGACATCGCCGTCTGTCCTCAGTGAACTGACCACTCGCCTTTCACAGCCCAGGCCGGCGACACACTCAGGTGTGAAGGTTTGGGGGATTCCCAGAACCCAGGAATTATGAATCAAACCTGCTTCACTGACCAGAGTGACCCCCCCCCCTGACTGGCCACTGACTGGACACAGATGTATGAATGGGTCCACTGGCCTGATCATTCACACAAACACGGCGTCGTAGCCTTGGGGTGGTGGCCTTCTTTTCTTCACGATAGTCAATTCATGACGTTTGTGTCTATACTCGGGGCCGCAAGTACAACGTTGGAGTAGCTTACGACTCGTTCCTAGCGTTCTTATTTGCATATTTTTACGATGGTTTGCTAAGTACATTACGGCCCTCAATCTAAAGAGGTCAATGATGTTAAAGCACATGGTTAAATCTCAGATCCACCAATTAGCCGAGATTAGCGCGCAGTTTGAAAAATAATTTATTTGTCATTGTTGTTTGTTTTAAAAAGCATATTCGGTTTTATTTCCTTGTCAGTGTATTGCTTGGTATAATGGGATGCGATTGTCGTGATATTTGTATGGAACTATAGTCATACATTTAACACTTTTTGTCACAATACAAACCTTAGTTAATATAAGCCGTTATCGTTTCTTAAGGGCTGTAAGTACAGCGTAGCGGTAGCTTACGACTCGTCGTAAAAACAATGAATAAGAAGGCTTACGACGAGTCGTAAGTTATCACGACATTGTACTTACGACCCTTCGTGTCGTAAAAACTGAGAATATTCTGGCAAGGTATGTGGGATAAAGGATTGTACGTTAAGTTTGTCAGATCTTTTACGTTGATCTATTCTCTTCATACGAATATTCTTCATGGAGTAGTAACATTGTTTCCTTTCTAATAAATTAAGGGCTGGCTTTACGGAGATTTATTTTAGGTCTGAAAAAAGCAGTTTGGCATAAACTGAGATAAAACAACCAAGAAATCGGAGGTAAGAGAGATCGGACTGAAACAAAAGAAACAACTTGATCAAAAAAAAAAAAAAAAAAAATAAATAAAAAAGGCTGTTCGGTCAAAGAGTACATGTACGGCACAAACCATAAATGGGTAAAACAACAAAACAACAACAAGTACAAAAAAAGCTTTAGGTAAATGAAGTGGCAAAGTCCCCAGAGGATTATGTTGGTGGACGGGAGGGACAGGGGTCAGTCGCAATACGTGTGGATCCAGGAGTACAACAGGCAGAGTTGATGACACTTGGTTCTGTTCGCTGCCCGCTTATCAGGACCTCATCCGTACCTCATCCGTACCTCATCCATACCTCATCCGTACCTCATCCGTACCTCATCCGTACCTCATCCATACCTCATCCATACCTCATCCGTACCTCATCCGTACCTCATCCATACCTCATCCATACCTCATCCGTACCTCATCCGTACCTCATCCGTACCTCATCCATACCTCATTCGTACCCCATCCTGACCTGTAACTCATCAGATTAGAATAGCCCAGGCATAAAGGGTTTGATTGTGTCACGCAGTATCTCCATGAACATAGCAAAACTTACATTGAACTGTGCGCCCAAGTGAACCAAGTGTAAACACCGGAGAGGTGAACGGAGCCACTTTACCACAAACATTCCGGTTTGAAATCTGGGCCTGCGTGTGTTCGTTGTAAGGCCATCGTCGAAATCTGATCTGCTGACCTCATTCAGTAAAGCTATTGACAGTTCTGGTTTGTTCTCCAGTCTTTTGAGACTTTGACAGTTCATGGGTTCTGATGACACATTTTTTGGTTTCGATTTGATCAAGTTAAGGGGGTACGTATAGAGCATACACTGGATGAGAAATGAACCGCCAAGTCTCTGCTTAGCAATCCAAAAACACTACCAACCTTTCTGGCGTTTATATGGATTCTCTAGCATACATAGACATAGAATGATAGGGCCCCCTCTCCCTCTCTCTCTCTCTCTGTCTCTTTCTCTCTGGGCCTAAGGTCCTCTGGGTTGAGGTGGAAAGATTCTATACGCGTTGCCCATTTAGAGACAAGAGACCCTTGTTAGCCAATGTTTATATCATGTGACGTCACATCCTGTAAAGGGGGAGATAACCGTGTACATATCCGTGCACTCTGCGGTCTGTGCGGAGCTTCCATCGGTCTCCTCCCAGACACTCCACGTCAGTCGAGGGCCCTTAGAGCCCCCCACAGGGAGCCAGTGACGTCATCTCTGCAGACACTCTGACCAAAGCAGTCTTCGTGGGTGCGGTGGTCCAAGAGTAGAGCGTTGGCTCTCTACACGGAAGGGTTCGATTCCTGCTCTGGCCAACTAGTTTTTTCTACTTGTTGATGGGTCGGTGTCAGACTGATGGGCCTGGTTTTGGGTTTTGGGGATCTGTGGTTACGCTACACCGTGTTTTATGATTTTTTAAGACGCAGAAGACGTGGTTATTCGATTCGGTTTCAATATTTCAGGCTTACCGGATACCGTTTACAAAATCGGTTTATTTCATCGATTCTAATCTAGGCAACTGGTGGAACCTTTTTTTTTTGCGAACATTTCGTTACATATTGTTTTGCAGTTGAATAATGCATCGAGGCGCTTGGAAATTTTAAGACCTAGCTTTGCTAACGATGGTCATATAAGTTTAGAGTTCGTAGAAATATTGAATCATCTATATATATTATACTGTCAAGTTCATAAGTATTCTATACAACTAATACTATCAAGTAATGGAGTATTTTAGAGTCCGATATAACGTGTTAAGGGAAGACAATTGCATGTAAATGATGGGAAATATATCGTCGCTGTTGCTGTAAAATAGAGTATATTGCTTCTAAAACAATACAGATTTATGGATAAATATATTAATCAAGCTTTACAATTACCACTTCTAAAATACTAGAGATTTATGGTATTCTAGGATCAAATAATTTTATAACCATTTACCAACTCAGGGGCCGATAATGTACAGGCCACTGCCGATATTCGCAGGTCCATAAACCAGAGAGAAGGGATAACAGACCAGGCTAGATTGTGGTCACTGGTCATTGTTAACAGGGGAAAGATCCTCAGATCCTAGATTTAACAGCGATTACTGTAGCCCAATCGTGATTGTCATGAAGGTTATACATGTCAGTTTTTATCCCTTGCGATTGACGGGCCCTGTACCCCATTCCTTGGGACATGTATATACCATCCCACGTGATCTCAGCAGACCACAGCTTTGCCCTGTCCGACCGTCTGACATGGCAATAGGAGCCAGTTCTTGTTAGCTGGTCGGTACAGTGATGACTTAGCAGAAGTACCGTACCATCCTCCTCCACCCATCCCCACCTTTCCCCAAACCAGCATTACAGGATCTGCGGTCCACACGGCATTCATGGATGACTTAACCACGACCCTTAAACATGACACGAGGTTCAAATCCTCCATAAGTCTAGGACGCAGATATGGTTGGACGTCACTGGGAATCCCCCTTACCTACCGCCTTCGTTTCGCTGTGAACATCATCATCACAAGGCCTCGAACCCCGACTCTGTCAGTGTCGCCTCCAACTGACCGCAGCGACTGACCACCTACAGTCCTGTCCTAGTGTCCACTCGGGAGCTCCGGCCTGTCATAGCTTGACCCTCGTCACGCCACTCCGCCTGGACAGCACACCTGGTGACCCCTGGCCACCAACCTCTCCCTGCAGCTTGTGTGCTGTTGTATGTTGCTGCTGATGTTGTTATGTTTTTTTTTTATGTTTTTGGCGTTTTTGTTGTTGTTGTTGTTGTTGTTGTTGTTGTTGTTGTTGTTTTTGTTGTTTTTGTTCAAATCTGTTGTACATGCCACCTTTACACCTATTCCCATGAGTGTACCTTCCCTTAATCTAAAGGCCTGTGGGCTTACAATCTTGGTACATAATTTTGGTTCCAACAGATGTTGACATAAAAAAACAGTTTCCTTCTCCAGAGGAATCTAAAACTTAATGGCAGCATTGACATACATTCCTGTCTACTGATATACTCACGCACTTTCTACTCCAGTGCACAACTTCAAAGGACGTAGTCAGTATACGGGCCTGCCAACAGTTAAAATCTGTTATCATCTTTAATCGTCAGTGTTTAAATAAACAGATAAAATATGTGCACACACACGCACGTAAACAAAAAGAAAATAAAAGGAAATATAAAGGAATATAAAGAAATTGTAAAACACCTAAACAAACACACTTGACTTGTATGCTGTAGTATTTTCATACAGGTGTAGTCTTGAGACACCCACCTGATCATCTAGTAAAAATCCGAAAAATTCGTTCAACACTCCCCTGGAATTTTATTTGCTAAACGATGTGTTACTAACAGTAAGTTCCTACCCACTGTGTAAACCTCTGCGTGTTTTGTTTGGTGCAAAGGCTTCACGTTATACAGTGCTACTTTGGTCTTCCCTGATGAAAGAAGTGCTCACGTGAGCTGGAAGACGTATGCTCGATGTGGAACAATCTAGAAGCATCGCTCCGTGCAAGCTTCAGAGTCTTTGATAGTTTTAGTTGTTAGTACAGTACTACGCTCTTCCTTGTTCGTATAACACCCAGTCATAATTTACAAGAAGCAAGTCAGTGTGCAGTCATCAAAGCTGATTTTAACGACAGAAATACGGTTAGTTTTTGCTTCAGAACGATTAGTTTTTGCTCCAGCGTTATGACGAAATCACGACCTTGTTGGAATGTTTTCCCCGCTCGTGCCTGCTGTATTCACAGTTTCGCTCTGAAGGTTTTTAAATGGCTTGAGTAGTTTTCTGCTTTCTGAAATTACTTCTCTTTCATGTTGTAGTAAAACTGTACTATACCTACTTTTCTTCTTCTTCTTAATGTTGCATCGCCTGGGTGAACAGACTTTTTGTTTTCATGCATCATCACTCTATTTGATGCCTGGTCTACGTATCATAGTAAAACAACTACGTTTGTACTTCGCCTGCCTTGTAAATAATCATCATAAAGATGTAAACTCCTGTAAAATGCGTCAGGAAATTACTTTAATGGCGCAATGGTTAGTGTTTGTAAAGATCTATAAACAAATGAATTTGGATTTATATTTTTTTACATTTTTTAAACTGTACCATTGCGTCTAAACTATTTGCCTATTATTCATTAGTTTGGTAAGTGCGATTTCACGAGGACACGCTGACAGATCTTCTTCTAACAATACACTTTAGAACTGTCATGACCAATGTAATTTTTAAAGTTTAATATAATGAAGGTTGTTTTTCAGAACAGGAAAAGCAATGGAAACAAAAAGGCCTGGTAGTATCCAAAAAGTTGGCTTGTAACAACTTTGTTATGATCACAGACAATAAAAAGAGAGCTCTAAATTTTCAAGCTGAAATAGTAAGACAAGAAATTCCGTTGCTTTGTTCTATAATTTTAATTTATGTGGATGCGCAAAGAAAATACAATTGGGTCTATCCTGACTTTTCCTTTTGCAATATCTGCATAAATGCCAAACATTACATTCATATTCCTTTTTTTGCTGTGGCGATTGTTGCTGGTAATTTATAAAAGATTAAAAACAAATCCACAAACTGACCATAAATCCATGTATTTTTTAGCGTTAACGAGTTAACCCATGTCTAAAACAAAAAAGTTATTGTATGGCAGGCACGCTTTCATACCGAACCTTTTCATCTCATGGGGTTTTCCCAAAATTAATATTTTTTTTCGGAAGTGCGAAAGGATCTAGGAACCAGCTGCACCCCGAGTTACTTCCGCGTAGTCGGTGCGCTGTTTACACTCGAGAGAGCATCTTGATGGGGGAGGGACCAGGTCTTGTACTGACTGCATCATCGTAACCTGCAGTGGGCGTGACAGGAAACAGCGCCATGCCAGATCTACGAGGTGCGAGTTTTCCCCGTCAGGTCGAGACCAGTGAGAGACCTAATTAAGAGACGCGTCCTGGGAAATTTATCAAGCCCGGTCTTATGTAGTGTGACATGAGCTTTTACATCCCGCTGTAGGTCTAACTCGGTGGGTATAGATACAACTGGCTGGTGAATAATTGTAACAGGCGGTGAGACAGGAGTGAGATAGAGAGATAGATAGAGAGAGAGAGAGAGAGAGAGAGAGAGAGAGAGAGAGATAGTGGACAGAAAAGAAAAAAATAGAGGCAGGCACAAGGAGAGAGATAATATATAATATATAGAGAGATATGGGAAGAGAGATTGCGTCGTAAAACCATTTAAGTATTTCTTCGGGCTTTTAGAAAGGGTATACCTTATTTATATGAATTATGCGATCTCCTAATTAAATTCTATTAGCATCCCAATGATGATTCTATAAGGCGGCGGTTTTCAAGACTAAACTTGACAATTCAGCTTTGCTTCACGTTATAGGGCTACTGTCACCCATCTAGTAAGGGGCGAAATTCGAGTGCTATATTTTACCGATCTTGGTTTGAACCTCGCACCTTTCCAATACGAGTCCAATGCTCTTTCTACTGCACCAGCTGGCACCACACAGAACATGCTCGAGAAGTAGCAGTGACAACACACAGGCAGACATACTTGTACACGTACATACATGCAGACCATGCCGGAACCCTCGCTCTCCTCGAGTGTTTATGACAGCAGTGTCCAGATGGGGGACCTCGCTCTGGTGACGGGACAGGAACGGACAGGTGAGACACAGGAGGTGTCCACTCAATGTCCACTCGTGTTGTCCGGCTGTCCATCACGCCCGGGCTGCCTCCGTCCACGCGGCCTGAGATGATCTAGTGGACGCGGACAGTTCTGCTGGGGTTGTCTGCCCACTGCACACAGGACGCGATGGGACTTGAGTTTGCCTTTTTTAGCCTCTGCACTGAAGAATCTCTCTAACTTATGGAACGGATACGCTAAAGGAAGGTTGAAAACCAACCATTGCTCATCTCTGCACTGCCCACTTCCGGTGATAGTGATATCCGATTTCTAAAAAAATTAATACTTAACATACACCGGTACATTGAAATTATTTTCTATTTGGCCAATTCACAACTTATGTGTTAACTAGTTTTTACGCTTGTAGCAGCACAAGCATTCAGGTTTAAAAAAAAAATTCTTATGCTTTATTATTTCTGACTCTCTGTATCTGTCTCTCTCTCTGTCTCTCTCTCTCTCTCTCTCTCTCTCTCTCTCTCTCTATCTCTTCCCCTCCCTTTCCTCTATCTATCTCTGCCCCCTCTCTCCCTTTCGGTACAATGTGTATTTGTTTCTCAATATACTTGTCCCCCTTTCCTTGAGTAGGTAAAAAGCAGTGTAATCTTGCGTCATACTCCACCAGTTTATCAGAAGAATATTCCTGAGAAAGCTTGGAGCTGCAGACACAACGTATCAGACGTACCACTTACTTTATCAGTGGGACAGATTCCCAAGCATCACCCTCAGCTTATTTATTGCTTTAGATAGCAACAGAGAACGGTCGTTAAAACTGTTTACACCTGTCTATTGTTCTGGCAGCACTACAGAGATAGAGTAAGAGAGAGAGAGAGAGAGAGAGAGAGAGAGAGAGAGAGAGAGAGAGAGAGAGAGCGTACAGAAACTAGGAGCTAATACACTTATCTGCCTGATATCATCAAATCAAATAACAATTGAAAAAAAGAAAAGAAAAAAAAAAAGATTGAAAGAAACGGCTTTGAAAGATGAGAACAGAATAACAAACTGGAAAGAGTACGGCAAATCAAAACATGAAGAAAACGAAGCAAGGTACATTGCAAGAAGGCGCAACGCAAGACTATTTTGACACGAACAGGAGCAACGAAATCGCCAAGTTTCGCACAAATCTGACAGCGCCTCTTGCCTGTGGGAAAAAAGCTGTAGGATGCCAATAATCTTGATTCTTAATACACTCATGTACTTCTAATTTTCTGTTGTTATCACTCCACTAAACATAGACCCTCCCTCTTTCATGTTCGCAAGTAGCAACGGTACAGCAAAATCTATGAGGGAGTTCAAGATAGGTACGATGGTTCTTGGAATGTGAATCTGTACGCCGTTCTTCTGTTGTTAGAACTGCTCATAATACGAAATGAATTCCGATGTTTTTGACATGGTTAGTAATCCAATCCACCACAACTATTTCTGTATGACAAGGACACACAAGTGTTTCCACTGTAAAGCGATTTGAGATATAAAAAAATATTCTGAAAATGGAAAGCGCTAAATAAATGTAATTTATTAATTTATCATTAAGGATCAAACTTAAAGCATGAAAACAAGATTCGGGTATTATTTAAGACTAGTGGTAGTGTAACAAGGTTAGACCCGAGAGATTCGTGCGTGTTAATAGTGGTCGCCAGGAGCGTGTCATGTTACATGTCAAAATTCTGACTCCTCAGTGAGCCCAGCATCGGGCAATCTGGCTTGGCTACAGGCAGTGCTGGTAGTTCACACTATACAGTTTGACCCTCGATTTGCTTAAGACTGCATGCACACAACGTTTATAATTTAAATATTATGAATGGAGACCACTAAGTTAGGAAAACGCGGATGGAAAAAAATTTGAAAAAAAAAAGAAACCCATCATAAATAGTGCTTTGTTTGTGTGAAATAGCGAACAAATCGCGGCGTTCATAAATTTACGCTGCCAGTAAAATTAGTAAGAACAATGGTGCGAATTCAAAGTGCTGGCGCGCGGCTCTCTTGGTTGTACCTAGGGCGACCTTGGATGTTTAGGGTTTTTCTATTGAATCTTGCATCAAAATGAGCCCTGTTAATACACGATGTATCACCTCTCAAGGTTGCTTTGCACGCACAACAAGACGTAGTATTGGAGATAATGTTGAGCTCCATTTCATAAAACATATACACAGTACATGTATTGAGTCTATTGAAATAGCATGGAGCAATGCAATTAGAAACCTCAGACTGGCGATTCCCATAGGAAAATGAAAGCTGGTTGGTAGGGTAAGGTGTTGTAGACAGAATGCAGTTATATACAGCATCGGTGAGGGTAAGGATAGTTAGAAACCTTAGTAAAATGTGATGGATATACTTTCTTAAAGGCTTCCTCAGTGTCCAAAAAGATTTGCACACTTTGCTAAATACCAAACCGTTCTTTGTTGTCTGGCCGTCTCTCTCAGTGGTTGTTTTACAGTCATTGCGCTCTACATAGTGTCCAAAAAGATCTGCAGACTTTGCAAAATACCAAACCGTCCTTTGTTGTCTGACCGTCTGTCGCGGTGGTTGTTTTACAGTCATTGCGCTCTACAATGTGTTTCATTGATCACCCGGTATGTGGCATAAAAACAAGTGAAAACTGTCTCTCAAAGTGATATTATTTTCAGAGTAAATATCTGGACACATGCACTGGTGATATATGGCAAGGAAATCTGTTTTTTTTTTTTTTTGACGGTTAGGCAAACTTTCCTTGTCAGAATTAGCCATGAAGACAAAGCAATGTGCTCCCCGATCTTTCCATAAATTAATGGTTAGTCAAGACTCCAAGCAACAGAGTTAATTAAAAAAATCTGCTCTTGTAACTTTTGATTCTCTAAAATTCTCGTTTTGCGCGGTTAAGAGACCAGCTTTCTGAAATATCAATGGTAAACTAGATAAAGTTGTTTGTTCAAATCTATTTCGATCGTGAAGTCTGTTGTCCCATGATATAGTCCTGTTTTTGGTTCCGCTCAACCCGCTGCTGTCTTTCTCTTGAAATGAGGATTTTAAAGCACCTTTTGTAATTATAATATACATAATATATATTATATCGTCACTACCGAATTTCGGAACTACATACCAAACAAAAAACATGAGTGAAAAAACAAACAAACAAAAAAACAAACAACAACCAACAATTTAACAAAATCTATCGCAAAGAAACCAAAGTAGAACAAAACAAAATGAAGAACATTTTACAACCCCCCCCCCCCAAAAAAAAAAAAGGAAAACAACAACAAAAAACCACAAAACAAAACAAATAAAACAAAAAACAACAACAACAAAAAACATAACAATTTAAAAAAAAAAAAAACAACAACACGAAGCCAATGAAACAGGGCACCGTATTCATAAAAAAAAATGCAGTGCAATAAATAATCCAGACGTGAACCATGCATAAAACGTTTTACTGATGAAATAAAACAAAGTAAAATTGTCTGAACACCGGATCAAAGGAAGGCGGTAAGCGCGGGTCTGCGAGAGATGGTGTTGTTGGATCTAAGAACAAAGATGCTGCATAATCTGCTTCCGGTTCTAACGGCAATCATCATGATACAGGTATCGACAAAGCCTGATGGATGCATGTTTAAGCTGACGTGTTTTAGATCTATGCTATTCTTCTTCGCTTGGAGAGTGTGAAGGCGGATTTACACCAGAGGATGTCTGTCATTGTTGAGAGCGTTTCACGTGATCTTTTTCTTTGAAGTTGGCCTGGTGTGTTTTAAAATCTGGGGGTAATTTTACGGATTATGAGAGATTTTAGTAAACATGATTAAAAAGTTCATCGGTTTTCAGTATAATTATTTTATTTAGAATAGAATGTCTATCACTTGATTGATTGGGTGCGATCAAGAAAGAAATAACACAATACATAATTCTATTTTCAGATTTAGAAAATCCTCCGTCTTTTGTAAGGGATAAAGAGACCTTGAGTAAACTAATGAAGAATAATTCCGCTTCTTGTTTGTGAGATGCGTCTACTCTTTAAGTACAACAGCAGCGGCGCTAGTCGCAGGTCGGAGCTAAAGTGATAAAGATGGTTTGAGCAGAGTTAGAGAATAGTGGTACATTCACATGTACAAACTAAGAAAGCACGTTTTGATCAACTCAGTACAAAATTCGCATATTTATCCTTGCTCTTAATTAAATAATAACATAATTGCGTCCACCATTTCTACATTACACATATTTTTTTCGAATACTGGCCAATACCATACTGTACAAAACAACCAGACACAGTGGGGGATATTTATCTAATTATTTACCTGTGCTATAATTATGACACCCAAGTGAAACGACAAAAACACCCGACACTGAAGTAGAGATATAGAGAATAATAGTGGTACTAGTGTGTGTATTAGTGAGAAACTTCAAGGAGGGGATTGGAGGCTGAAAAGAGTGAAACTATTTCACTTCTCTCTGTCTCTGTATCTGTCTCCCTCTCTCCCTTCCTCTCTCCCTCTTCCTCTTTCTCTCCCTCTCTCTCTCCATCTCCCTCTTTCTCTTTCTCTTTCTCTCTCTCTCTCCCTCTCCCTCTTCCTCTTTTTCTCTCTCTCTCTCCATGACTAACCTCTCCTAGTCTTAGATTCCCAGGGGATCCTTTACGGCGACAGGGGAGGGGATATATCTTTGCAGCGGACTGTTTTCACTATCTTTAGGAGAATGCCTGCTATATCTCTGCTTGAGTCACAGTCAAAGATGGATGGCTTTATTCTCACCTGACGTAGAAAATAAATAATAATAGTATGAGGGAGACATACACAATGTAATAGTTTGGCTCTGCCTGCCTCGGCTGACGTGATGATCTGTAACGTTGACAGGAGCGGTTTTCAAAGGATTAGGAGCGCAGGTCTTTACAGAAAAAAAAATGGGGGGGGGGGGGGACACACGCAACCTGAGGAAAAACAAAACATCCCCAGAAGAAAAGATGGGTGAGGCGAGGGAGAGATAGATGGATAGATAGAGAGTTAGATAAATAGACAGATAAAGAGAGAGAGACATAGAGAGATGGTAGTCAGATAGATAGATAGATAGATAGATAGATAGATAGACAGATAGATAGATGGATGCATAGATGGATGGGTGGGTGTGTGGGTGAATGGGTGTGCAGGTAGATAGATAGATAGGCATTTTGAGGGGGATGAAAATTGTTGATGGGTGACAAAAAATGATATATTAATTTCTTAGTTGTTGGATAGAAAAAGCAATGAACATACTTGTCGTTTCTGCGAATGCAAATGTGGAGAGAAATCAGGTAATTGGTACAACAACAACAAACCAATAATGAGGGATGCTCTAACAATGGTATACAAGGGCTTCATTTATTGTAAACAAACAAAGGCAAACATAGATCAATCACTCTGTCTGTCTGTGTGTGTGTGTGTGTGTGTGTGTGTGTGTGTCTGTGTGTGTGTACTAGCCATGAATGGCGGAGGCCGCCTCTGTTTGTTGTTGTATGGCAGAGACCAGGCAGATCGCCAAGGTTGGTGCAGGGACAGCTATCGGGAAATCGGGAAATCAGATACGCCGCGTGACCTACTTCTTACAGCGAAGGAAAACACACACTTGTGACTGCGGTTTGTTTTTGTAAGGATGTCCCTCAAGACTTTTGAATATAATACATCTATAGGTTTAATAATTCATGTCATAAAAATAGTAAAACGCTAACCAACTTGAACTTCAGAACAAAGAACTAAACACAATGGGAAAACCCCAACAAGACGTTGTATTTGGGCTATGCGCAGAAGGCACTCTACCTCTTTTTCATGACTTTTTCAGTGCAGAAAAAAAACGAAGCCAGAAAAAAACCCCACAACTATTTATCACGCTTTATTTGAGAAAACAGGATTATTATGTCGTACAATTTTGAGAACATTTATGAATAATTCTATGGAGCTGCTGTCATATGTAGGTTAAGACACATGCATGTATAGTCAGACATACACTAAGGAGAGCGCTTCGAGTAGATTGATATACTATGAGTAAAAATACTTTCCTAATTAAAGTTGTATTTGAATATCTATACACTCTAAAAATTCCAGGGCAGTTTTGTTAAATATTGTTTTTGACCTTCTGTCAACAACAACAACAACAACAACAACAACAACAACAACAACAACAACAACAACAACAACAACAACAACAACAAAGAACTCTCGTGATCCGTATAATCCTCTACCTGGAGTTTTCTTCTCCAATAAAACAATAAAAGGCACATTAAACTCTAGGCGTGGAATAATCGACTCGCATGTATCGGAGTCGGAAAACTCTCCCAATAAATCCTAAACACATGACAGTATTCCCAAACAAACCAAAGAACGGCCTTTGTCCTTGAATCGCGCGGACAGAGAAGCGATATAAAGCCATAATGTCACCGGATCTTCCTTCAGGCACGACCTTGTAACAAAAGAGTGCCAGATCGCGATACAGAATATGAAGTGACGCCCTCAACGCGCGGTTCGAGGCCAGGTGCACTGGGATTAACTCCAGATCTAGACTGATCAAGATCTAGTATCTATTCTTCCAACCATTTCCCGCAGAGTGCAATCCAGATCAAGATCTAGTATCTATTCTTCCAAGTTCCAAGCATTTCCTGCGGAGTGCAAACCATAAAGAAGGATCTAGATTTCTTTTTCGCACAAGGACACCAGACACATAGATTAACGGGTGCCACTGGCATTCCTCAATAATTTATTGGGCTGTCTTTTGTGTCTTGGCATTCGCGGGATTGTCGTTTTTCACCCCCCCCCCCCCCCCCCCCCCACCCCCTCCCCCCGCTTTATTGCTTCATCAGATAACAATCTAAATGGTGTTTTTTGTGTGTGTATTATAAAGTACTTTCAAGCCAGTTTGGTAAACTATGCCATTCTCTTTGTTGAACGGCATCTAGATCTAGAGTCTCTAAACCAGTAGACCTAGATTCCACACATAAAAATGAAATGTGAGAGGGTTAAACAACACAACCCGTTAACTTAAAAACTTGAGAAAACTCAAGTCGTTTTACGATTATTGAAGCAAATTGCTAAACGAAGTCTCCACAGGAATGTCCGATCCAGTCACGGTCAAACTAAGCTTACAGCCTAGACCTTGAATTTGATGGGTTGCTTAATATGATTCCTTGCCCCAGTCTGACCTATAGATCTACACCGTAATGAACCAGTGATCTGGATTCAGTCACACCTTGCGGAAAAGACACACCTTCAACCAAACTGTGGTTTGTCTACAGATTCTAGCTGCCAGGATTTCGAGCTACAACGTTCATAAATTATGCTGTTACCTCTTCAACCGTCGGCACTTACACCGATGCCTGTTTGTTAGTACCTGTGATGGCTGTATGTTTTTGCACTACCAGCTCGATAAGTATGAACCGGAGGCAATTTCTTTGGTATAAACCCCTGGGAGGCAAATTCATGTTCTCTCTTTTCTCGAGACTCCATCTTTATACGTTTTCTTTTAAGTCAAATTTTCTCTGACTATAGACTTTCGAAGCACGAAATCTTTGACTGCTTACTTTGCCTGTACCTTCATAGTTTCATAGTGATACCCCCCCCCCCCACCTTTCCCCCTCGCCTCTAAATATGTTACCGGCGACTGGAACCTGCTGGACATTCTGGCCAATCATTAGTGACCGGATGTGTCGAGTTGTCGACCATTTCGCATCTCGACTGCCGCTCAAGCAAAGCGCCGATCCGAACAATAATGGCTCGGGACAGATAATGGACCTTGGCTAGTGTAAAAAGAAGGAAGGAGTAGGACGAAAAGAAGGTGGTGATGATGATGATGATAATGAGAGAGGAATGGGGAGGTAGAAAATTGGAGAAGGAGGAGGCGGTGGGGCAGTATGTCGCGGTGTTGATAAACGGACTGATTTTCTAACACATTTGTACTGCTACAACCTCCTATACACCTACAGCAACTACTTTATTGTACTATCATTACTACACATTTGTTCTATAAGCCATTTTTGTCGTAACTGCTCCTTCAATGATTTTCGACCAATCATTTTCCTTCTCATCCTGCTTAAAAGTTTCCTTTTTTTGTTTTCTCCGTGTCAGGTGAGAGGCGTGTACAGAAGCCCAAGTTTGAAAAACCACATCAACATTGTCGTCGTGAAGCTCATTATATTTGAATCAATATGGGTAAGTGTGGACAATTTTTACTTCACTTACTTCCCTAGCGACACGACTCTAGCATAGTTAAGATTTTCTTAGTTCAAAGGATACAACAACAACAAAAAACCCACAAAAAGGGGATGTTTACAAACTAAATGTGTTTTTTTCCTCCACTCAAGTTACCCAAACTAAAAATGTTACACAATTAAAGAATTCATTTAAACATTATTAATGTGAGTGGGGTTAAAAAATGCGTACATTTTTTACACTTCCTTTCATTTTTTTCTTTTCTATCGTTGTGGGAACTCACTTTTTACACTTCCATTTGTTTTTTCTTCTTGTATATCGTTCTTTGTAAATTGCAGAGTTTGAATAGTCCCATTTACTGGGAACTCTTACCACAGTTATAAATACCAGCCATAAAAGGATATTTCGGAAAAGTAGACTTTAGAATGAAAAAACAAATAAAAAATAGCACCATAGTCTTAAAAGTTAAAAGTATAACAAAGAAAATATATAAAGAAGAGTCCACTTATATTAGCATCTATGCATACATGCCAGCTCAGGGAAATCAGCAACGTGCACTCAATGTTTTGTAAGTCCTGAGACAAATGACCATACAATCCTTCACTGCCCTTTCTCAAAACTTGATGGAAGATCTGGCACAGTTCAGTCTGTCGATGACAGGTCTACATCTTGGATTGACAGGCTAAAATTGGAGCTATAGCCATACGATTCTATTGCTAGTTTGTGTAACATTACAATACTGTTGCTAGCACGACAGTTGTCACCTCCAACTTTCTTCTTTTGTTCCGTTCCCCAGGACACGCCTTTCAACTTAACCAGCAACGCGGCCTTGACCCTGAAGGAGTTTTGTCTGTGGCAGAGTTCCATCAACGACTTCACCCCGTTCAGTGAAAAGCACCACGACACGGCCATTCTACTCACAAGGTTTGTTTGTCTGTTTGTTGCTTAGCAACACTACACGGCCATTCTTCTGACGCGGTTTGTTTGTTTGTCTGTTGCTTAGCGACTAACATCAGTACAATGTAGATAACATTGTGGACAAGTCCCAAGACTGGCGTCTGACAATACTGTCAAAATCTGTCTAAAACTTTTGTGTCATACTAATATTTTTCGACCTTAACTTTGTTAAAATCCTCGGGCTTGTTAGTTTGTTTATTTGCTGCTTAGCGTCCAACGTCAGATCTTTATAGGCTATATTGTGGACGGATCCAAAAACTTAAGTCGGACAATTTTACGAAGTAATAGTTTACATATTACGTATCCCAATCGGGAGATCCCTAGTTAGAAAACCACGATAGGTAAAAAATGTGTCCAGTTTCGTCGCCTACTGGTTGGATCGGTGTCAGTGTAAAACTATTATGTGCTTTTTTAGAAAAGCTATTAGTATCACACCAATCTCTTCTTTTTGTGATGAACGTAAAACTAAAAACAATTATGGTTAAAATGTTCGGCTTTGTCTAACACACTGCTCACGATAATCGTCTTCAAACTAAAATTTCTATTTCCAACGTCATAACGCATGGACGCCTTCAATAAAGAACGATTTCGATATAAAGACAACGTATCAAATGAAAACAAAATTATGTTAATCGAAAAACGATATGTAGGCCTAAACCAAGCGAGCCTTCACGCTGTTGTATTACGGCATTATGTGAGCTGCCCCCCAAGCTGAGCGAGGCAATGTGCGCGTTCTTGCTCACCATCGAGGCCAGACCCGATCTGTAATCGCATTACGGGGAATGAGGTCAATAGACCATGGCCTGGTCTGGTCAGGTCAATTAGCTCCAGGTGATTGTGTTGTGGGCGGATCTCACAGCTGGATTCATTACAGATTGTAACAGCGACCTAACAGTTTATATATGCTACGGGGAGTTTTTCAAAACCAGTACGATCAGATTTCGTGAATCTTAGAAAGGTTATTTTGAACCAAATTATTGTAAGATCAACGGTAACACAAGGAACCATTCTCGCTGCCTGAGTTTACAATGAATGTAAATTGTAAAGAAAAATAGTAACTCGTGCAATTCAGTATTTTACACATAATAACATACTGAACATCATCCAAAAATTAGGTTTTTACCTTTTTAAAATTTATGTTCTCTCTCTCTCTCTCTCTCTCTCTCTCTCTCTCTCTCTTCTCTCTCTCTCTCTCTCTCTCTCTCTCTCTCTCTCTCTATCTCTCTCTCTCCCCTCTTCCTTTGTGTGTGTGTGTGTCCCTCCTTTCTCTTTAACCCTTTCTGTCACTATTTGTCTCTTTGTCTGTCAGATATCAATAAGTAGCCAGAGAACCCCCACTTCTACAATTTACAAGCGATATATTTTAGAAAAGCGTATTAAAAAAGAAAAGAAACACCAAACAACCAATATAATCGACACGAACCATATTCGGAGATTAAAGCCTAAGGAAGTTAGTCGGGAGAGCTCCCACATCAGGAAGTTTGGAATCGATGACTGGAATGTCAAAAATGTAACAGTTACTGTACCTAGCACCTCAAGGTCGGAGGTTTGTCATAGATTGATACAGGTGACCTAGATCAGTCAACGAACTGACGTAGCAACTGTGCATTCCCAAACAGGTGACGCCCTAAGTCACTCAGCGCTCTCCGTTACGTCAGATCTATGACTCTATTTACTTCTAGCTCAGCTAAGGAAAAAAAAAGAAATAATGAAAAACACGGACAAAGGGCAATAACCCATAAAATGCATATTCACATCAGAGCTTGAGGTAGAGCTATTCCCCTTTAAAATATGCACATTAAAAAAAAAATATTTTTTACTAAAAGATGTTTGATTTGTTGGTTTTTTTTTTTGCGTCGTGTCCAACGCCAGTACTAGGCAAAATTGTAGACAGGCCTTTAGACTAACGTCTGACAATTTTACATGCTACCATATGGAGACAGTACAGGGATACCTGGACTCCTGTCTCAGCCAATCACAGTACACTGACACAGACTCAACCAGTTTTCAATACAATCATGTGCGTCCAACTGTATCATAACAGCTGCTTAAGAGTTTTCATTCAACTCGACTTTATTCTCCATCATTTGTTTATATTCAACGATCATTACCTCGGTACTTTGGAATACTTCAATCTAGTATTTGCTTTATTGATTTGTTTTTCCCAAACCAGAGAGGACATTTGCCGAGCCAAGGGGAAGTGTGATACGCTCGGTAAGTTAGTTAGAAGAGATTTGTTTCTTTATCATACTAATATCAAAATTTCACAGTCTAAATTTTAATAACTGACATGCTCATTTATAATCGCAGTGTGTTTATTCATAATTTATTTTCTCAAAATGAGCCAAATTACACATATATAAAAAGTTAAAACTGATTTTTATTCCGTCTGTTAACCATGTCTACATACTAACAACACCAGAAAGTTAGATTGAGTTACAAACACACTTTATCTCACTGCAGGCCTTGCGGAGCTGGGCTCTATCTGTGATAAAACTCGAAGTTGTTCCGTCATTGAAGACAACGGGATCAGTGCGGCGTTTACTATCGCCCATGAACTTGGACATGTGTGAGTATCAAATGTGTATTGTTTCTGTTGCTGTGTTGTTGTTGTTTTTGTTGTTGTGGCTATTGTTGTTGTTGTTGGTGGTGTTGTTGTTAGTATAAATATATAACTTTTGGATTGTAAACCTACTTTGTACTATACTACATTTTACCAACAACCTTGATAAAACTAATGAAAGGAACATGAAACAAAAAATGACCTGTTTCTCTCTGTTCCTGTTTCCCCGCGTGACACCACAGGTTCAACCTGCCCCATGATGATGACCGGCGGTGCCGGGAAGAGCTGGGAGACTCATTCACCGGGGACCTGCCCTTCCACGTGATGGCGCCGACGCTTGACCACAACGCGAGTCCCTGGGACTGGTCCACGTGCAGCGCGGGCAT
>RQTK01000565.1:59572-70413 GCA_003991915.1 Elysia chlorotica | reverse complement strand
ATAAAATTAATAAGTAATGCTACACAGACAGTTCTTGATATGCTATGTATTGTTTCTTAGTGGTTCCTTCTAGACACGCTTTTTGATTTGTAATGCATCATACATGTAATTATAACAAGTGAAACGTTCAACTGAGTATTTCTACATAGAGAGCTTGATAATCCATACACAGCTTCTCTTTGGTTACTCTCTTTAACAGAGGACTATTGCACAGAGTGCTCTGTAGGCCACCCAGTGTTTTTCTATTGGTTACTTTGAGACATAGTGGAAAAGGCTCCTATGGTGAAATCTCACATGGGTCCTCATGGTTACTGTAGACAGCTGAGTACAAAAACACAGAGCGCTCAATTTATCCATACACTGTGTAATAATACACAGCTTCTCATTTGCCTTATATCTTTGCAATGGATATGAACAACTATAGTAATGAGTATTCTTGTCGTTGTTTGTTTCCTTCCACCCGCGCCAGAACGGGCTACGCCACATGCCTGCACGACGGAGCGGCCCAGTGTTTCACCCTGCTGGCCTAGGTGAGCTTCGGCGACGCGGGGGATATCTACTCCGTGAACAGGCAGTGCGAGCAGATCTTCGGGAAGGGATACACCGTCTGCTCCTTCTCCGTAAGACTTTCTTCTTCTTCGATGTTGCAATATTATTGATGATAAGCATCACAGAGAATTGCTTGATAATAGTGCTGTTTAACGCCAGTTTGATTGGAAAGTAACAATGTGATTAAAATACACCTTCTTTTGCCAATTGTAACTATACTCCCTGTTGGTTTTAATTTTGTCTCTGGGCTGTTATTTTTGCAGTCTCTTTGTTTGCACAATGTTTTATTAAAACTGCACCTAAATTATGGCATAATTTCAGAAACTATCTTCTTTCTAAGAAGATCTTGACAATTATTGAAAAACACTATCACATTTTCATGGAATTCACAATTGCTCTTAAGTCTACCAGTACCAGCTACTGCCATTACAAACCTGTTGTTTCAGTCGAACGAGCTTTGCCGGCGCCTCTGGTGCATCAACAAGTCCGAGCAGCAGACGGCGTGCAGGACGAAGCACATGCCCTGGGCTAACGGTACGCCCTGTGGACGCGGGATGGTACGTTCTCGGAAGTATAGTACAAATTTAGCAATGCAACAAAAACAAAATGTATACTACAGTGCTAATGGTTGTGAAGTTGATGTATAAAAATTCATGATGATTTCTAAGTTTCTTGCAACACATTTCAAGATATTTTGCCACTGTGATGGTTGTTTATGGGTTTTTGCTCTTTCCCCACCCTCGCTCACACAACAACTAAAAACGAATCCCTATCCCTGTAAACATTGAACATTACTAATCTTTTCTTCCACTCTTATCCTCTTTGTACTCGACACTCTAACCGTTTCAGGAGTGTGACCGCGGCAGCTGCGTGCAGACTCCGAACCCGGTGCCCCTCGTGGTGAACGGCGGGTGGGGCGTGACCAGACTGATGCCCCGGACGAGGTCCTGCACACCCCCACCTCAGTTCTACTTCAGGTCCTTTACACTGTTGGGAGTGTAAGAGGCCGCTCTTTGTTTTGTTTTTAAAAATGTTTTTCAAATACTCTCAAAGCAAATTCTGAGATATGACTTATTATTTTGCCTCTAGGTTTTAGAAAAAAAAATTTGATATATTTCTCTACCAGTAGCTGAAAAATTCCATAAGTCTAGTATTAAAATTTTTTTTTTTTTATTGATCAGTTCATTTTAGTTTTGACTTCACCATGAAATTATAATGATACGGATCTAACAAACGCATAGAGATCTGCTATTGTCAAAAAGGAAATTTTCGTGAGATAGATTGTCCTGCTGAGCCGAGTATGGTTTTAAAGTAAAATAATATGTTGGAAGCTGTCAATACCCCGCAGGTAATATTTGTTAAGATTTCAGGTTTTAATCATTAAAATGCAAGAGGATAAAGTAGCTCTCCAAGTAAGCGTATGCATTTGTCAAATTAACTATGGTATCTTTACTGTAGGAGAAGAATCAGTAAATTTATTGATATTTTCCATAAATTGCTAGATGCATTACTCCATGCAAAATAAGATTTATTTTTATGCCTCTAAATATTTTCTGATATATCAAAGAGCGTATATCTTTGGTTTTTGTCTTTAGACCACAAAAGAACGGTGACTACTGTCTAGGGACCAGAGTGAAGTATAGGTCATGCAATGTGAAGGTAAGTGGCAAGTTCTTGACTACTGTCTAGGGACCAGAGTGAAGTATAGGTCATGCAATGTGAAGGTAAGTGGCAAGTTCTTATTTGTTTTTAAATAATTCGTTTTTATCATATTGTATAATGCCCAGTTTCCATTGTTTAATCACGATAAGAAAATACATATTCGAATTTCTTTTTAAAAAGCGGTGTGCATAATAAATTCCAAGAAATAAGATAAGATCTAGTTAATGGGTTTGACTGCATCACACGCAGCTTTAACTCATTATCTATAAATATTGTATAATGTATCCCATCAGCTTTAACTCATTATCTATAAATAGTGTATAAAGTATCCCATAATTCACTATCTATAAATAGTGTATAAAGTATCCCATAACTCATTATCTATAAATAGTGTATAAAGTATCCCACAAATCACTATCTATAAATAGTGTATAATGCATCCCATCAGCTTTAACTCATTATCTATAAATAGTGTATAAAGTATCCCATAAATCATTATCTATAAATAGTGTATAAAGTATCCCATAATTCATTATCTATAAATAGTGTATAAAGCATCCCATAACTCATTATCTATAAATAGTGTATAAAGCACCCCATAACTCATTATCTATAAATAGTGTATAAAGCATCCCATGTTCCCCTGTGTCCCCCCCCTGGACCAGATGTGCCCGGCGGGCTCCCCGGACTTCCGCTGGTCTCAGTGCAACAGCAACAAGATGAAGCTGCGGTACAAGACCTACTCCGACACCGCCGAGTGGAAGCCCAAGAGCAGTGGAGGTAAGAACAAACTGTTGTACCGTTGTACTGTCACCTCAGATTGAAAGCAGCCTGTCTCGTATCTCAAGATTAGTAGTATTTAAGATACGAGACTGGCCATTTTCACAAATGAAGTTGAAGAAAGAGAGAGAAAGCTAACACTTTTGAACGTTTCTCTTTGTTGTAGCTGCATCTCAAGTTACAATTAACATGTAATTAGTCCACGATTAAATTCAACATGTCTTCACCTTTGTTCCAGGAATTGAGTAAAGAAACGCATAAATGTATTATACTTTTAGCTTTCTAAAAGATTTTCAGACGGTGTGAGATCTATTTTTCATCAAATTAAAGCAAAACAGATGAATAGTTTATATTCTTATTCAGACCTATCCTCTAATTGCTGATAGCAAAATAGAAAGCCAGATCTAAACAAATCAAAGAGGCAAGTCTATCTAAGTAAGGTATTCACTTCAATTCTCATTTTCAGATGGTTTGTTAGTTTGGTACCCCTGTCTGAGTAGATAAGGAGTTAACCGTTAATGTCATTATTTTAGATGTTTGTGCCATACATTTTTTTACATAGTCCACACAAATGTCATTATATTGGAGCAATATTCCTTATTGAACAGGAAATTGACCTTACTCAATTCCTTGCCATTATGTTAACATTCTTGCCTGTGAAATATCGTCCCCCCACCAGTCCAAATGAAAGACGCCTGCAAACTGTACTGTAAAACTGAGAACAGCAGCTACTTCCTGTTCGCCAGGAAAGTCGTCGACGGCACCAAGTGTGGCGAGTTCACCAACGACGTGTGCGTGGACGGTCGCTGCTGGGTGAGTACGGACAAAGCAGAAACTGAAAGGTTGGGTGAGTAGAGACAAAGCAGAAACTGAAAGGTTGGGTGAGTAGAGACAAAGCAGAAACTGAAAGGTTGGGTGAGTAGAGACAAAGCAGAAACTGAAAGGTTGGGTGAGTGGAGACAAATCATAAACTGAAAGGTTGGGTGAGTGGAGACAAATCATAAACTGAAAGGTTGGGTGAGTGGAGACAGATGCCCACTGCAGCAACCCACACCTCAACCCTCCAACCCACAGCACACGATGTTTCAAGGAGCAGCGCCGATTCGTAATCAGCCAAGCCAGAGGAAGAAATCTCCGCCCCACCTGCCTCTGCCCACGCCAGTGCGGCCCCCAATGTCCCCCTCACCATTCTTCCTGCTGCCGGAGCAGCAGACTCCCCTGTGGAGGCAGGCGCCCCATACAGAACAGACGTCTGCACGACCATCACCGCCGTTCTCATGCCAATTCAACCAGCCAGGCTTTCTTAACGCTCCCTCAGCCAACGGACAGTGCCACATTTCTAATTGGATGCTGCCACAAAACAACAGTAAACAAATGACCGAGCCCTGTATACCTGGAAGAAGGTTTGAGTCCCCCCTCATCCCTCCTTGGAATCTCTCGCCACCACTCCCCCCATCGTGGTGTATAAGTGACCAAGAGAGGAACTCCCCAGTGTACACGCCTCTCTACCCTAACCACGAAAACCAGACAGCCCAGTGGCCACACAGACAAAACCAGACTCAGATGGATCTCTTTGGAAAACCTGCCAACAACACAGAGAATAACTGCTACCCACAGAGGGACACTGACCCCATATCGATGTTTGACTACCGTAACGGAAACCTAGAGCACGATTCCTACTACAGAGCTGAGCCGAGCCAGGCGGGGCCCTTTCGGAAACCGCTGAGCTCCATGCAGCCTCAGAGCAGATACTGCCAGCAGCCCAGCCCGCCCGGCAAGTACAGGTCGGACTTCATGCGGCGCCTCATGAAGGGGGAGGCCGCGCACTGCCGGAGACAGCCTAACCCCTACCGGCTGTTTAACCAAAGGGACGCCAGCGTGCCTTCGCAGGAAAGTAACCATATGCAAGGCTCTGCGGGGCTGTACCCGTGTTTCCCACCGCCGGGACATATTGAAGAGGCACACAGCCTAGCGCTAGCGTCGCCAACATTTGGGCCCGGTCTCCTGTCGCCCCAGATCGTGCCTGTGAGTCGGCCCGAGGCGTCCTACCGAAACACGGCGGCCTTTGTGGAGCTGACAGCCGACGGCTTGCTGGAGGCGGCGCGCTGGGACATCTCTGGCGCGCCTTTCTCCGGAAACCTCCTCACAAACGCCAACAACAACAGTTTGGAGCACAACATATTCAAAGAAAACACTGTCTTCAAATACTCAAGGCCCATCGAATCAAAGGCGGCCTCTGATATGGTTACTTTTTAGTTTTATATCGGCGTAAAGATCTCTCCGGTGCACCTATTGGTGTAACATGCAGTCAGATGAAAACTATCAACCTAACAGATGCAATCAAATAATTAAAATGGCAAAAGGAGCTCAGTGTCTCTTTCCTTCAACATAGGTGACTCTGCAAACAGCATCCTGTATTATTTTCTGAAGGAAGTTTTCTCAAAATGTAGATGTTAGGGGATTAATATGAGAGTTTTTAATTTGATTTTTGTGAACATTTTTGTTAAAGATTGATTATTACGTGGCCAACATATTTTTGTAATAGAAAGGTAGGTATATAATGTTCAGATCAGTTCTCAACATTCATGAGTCTGTGTCGATCAATCCAGGTTACAACTACGTCGCAAACATCCCGAGCGGGGCCACGGACGTGGATATACGACAGTACGGAGTCCGCAGGCACGACAGTGATGATCAGAACTACTTGGGTGAGGCGTCTCTTCGTCTCTTCGTCTCTTTGTCTCTTCGTCTCTTTGTCTCTTTGTCTCTTTGTCTTTTCGTCTCTTCGTCTCTTTGTCTCTTTGTCTCTTTTATTAGAGGTCTATTATCAAATCATCTCTTCGTCTGTTCGTCTCTTTGTCTCTTTTATTAGAGGTCTATTATCAGATGGTTGAAACTATAGTAAGGACATAAAAATGATTGGATAAAAAACCTTACTGAATGTTCTGCTACTACGCAGAGCTGAGGAAGATGAGAAGAAACCGACTGAACGACGTACAAGACAGGATGGACAGGAAACTTTCAGAATGTACAGCGACAGCCCAGAACAGGGATGGGTGGCATGTCATTTCCCGTCAACTTTTTCAGAGATGATACCAGATGATTATGATGAGGATCAATTTTAGACATTGATTTACTGCAGCTGTGTTCATAAATCATATCCCTTCTCTACTCCTGATTCTAACAAAAATTTTTAATCTTGAAAAAAAACCCCACCATACTACTAACATAACACTCGATTCATTACGTACCTGTAATATATTTGGCAACTAACTACTGCTACTTGTATACACAAAATGCCAACATATATTTGCTTTTTCACTGTAGCTCTGGCAAACGCCAACAACGACTACATTCTGAACGGCAACTTCGTGGTGCACACGGGTCCGTTCAAGATCAACGTGCAGGGCGCCATGATGGAGTACACGGGCACGGCACACATGGTGGAGCGAATCAACACGACCATGATGATCGCCGAGAGTCTGAGGCTGTATGTAAGTCAGCAAGCACCGTAACCGTAGGGTATCATATGGTAGGATGTGTTACGTGATCTGATCTGTATGTAAGTCAGCAAGCACCGTAACCGTAGGGTATCATATGGTAGGATGTGTTACATGATCTGATATGTTGTATGGTATATGATGATAGCTGAGAGTCTGAGGCTGTATGTAAGTCAGCAAGCACCGTAACCGTAGGGTATCGTATGGTAGGATGTGTTATGTGATCTGATATGTTGTATGGTATATGATGATAGCCGAGAGTCTGAGGCTGTATGTAAGTCAGCAAGCACCGTAACCGTAGGTCATCATATGATCTCATATTTACCGTAACCATAGGGTATCATATGGTAGGATGTGTTACGTGATCTCATATAATGTATGGTATATGATGATAGCTGAGATCTTGAGGCTGTATGTAAGTCAGCAAGCACCATAACCGTAGAGTTTCATATGGTAGGATGTGTTACATGATCTCATATGATGTATGGTATGTGATGATAGCCGAGAGCCTGCGGCTGTATGTAAGTCAGCAAGCACCGTAACCGTAGGGTATCATATGGTAGGATGTGTTACATGATCTCATATGTTGTATGGTATATGATGATAGCCGAGAGCCTGAGGCTGTATGTAAGTCAGCAAGCACCGTAACCGTAGGGTATCATATGGTAGGATGTGTTATGTGATCTCATATGTTGTATGGTATATGATGATAGCCGAAAGCCTGAGGCTGTATGTAAGTCAGCAAGCACCGTAACCATAGGGTATCATATGGTAGGATGTGTTACATGATCTGATCTGTATGGTATATGATGATCGCTGAGAGCCTGCGGCTGTATGTAAGTCAGCAAGCACCGTAACCGTAGGGTATCATATGGTCTGATATGATGTATGGTATGTTTTGATATGATATGTTATTATGGTATACGGCATACTTTATTGTATAATATATCATGTATGACATCATTATGGTATAATATACCTGATAGTATATGCTATTATAATTGTTATGGAATATAATAGAATTATAATGTATAATATGGGCTAATTTTATTATATCACTATTATCTGAGAAATTTGCTTTGGTTCAACTGCTATCATCAATCCAATATGGAATTTATCACATCTTGCCAGGTCCTGACCGTAGGAAACCTGTCTCCCCCGAACGTGACGTTCTCCTACATGCTCTCCGTCAGCAAAAACGTGAAATGGGAGAACCTGGGCTGGGGGAGGTGTACCAGCATCTGTAACGGTGAGTCACGAGGAGCTGTGGTATCATGACTGTAACGGTGAGTCACAAGGAGCTATGGTACTAAGACTAGCATTGGTGGTCTTAAGTCTAACACCTTCTTGACCTCAGGGTAGCAGGATAGCCATGACTTGGTTGGTCTCATTTCACCAGTACTGATACTGACCCAACGAGTAGGGTTGTGCGCTCTACTCTTTCATTGCCTTGCCCCCTCTGTACACCTAGTCCCCCGTAACAGCCTATCTACACTGCAACTTTACAAAGTCCTATAATGCGTCTCAATATGTAGATAAACCCTTACATTTGTCAGAGCTGCTTGAAAAAAATTGTTGAAGAATAGCTGATGTCATAGCAAAGTAAATTAGTATAGTTTCATATGGTAAGATTATTTTATTTTTATTTAAGTCCAAACAAAAGAAATATACGATTATTGTAATTGTGCAATGTCAATTTAGTTTCTTGTAATTGTTATTAAATATTTTCGTTTAACGTAACATTTTAAACAACCCCAAAAAATGTTTTAAAATGTTTATGGCAAATGCTATACTAAAAATAAATATTTAACGTGAAAATCTCCCAGGCGTGAAAAGAAGCCGCATCCAGTGTATCCGCGAGGACGATCACCTGATCGTGTCCAAGAGGCGGTGCCGAGGCATGATGAGACCTCGGAGACTGACCAGGCGATGCAACACGGAGTGCACGCTCAGGTAGGAAACCCACGTGAACCAGCAGCTTGCGTTGTTTAGGGAAGTAAATCTGTGTAGATTGTATCGTATATGCCACTTTCTTGCACATTACATTATAAAGACCAGTTGTTTTGAACATCATGTTTTGTTTTACTATAGGCCCTACCTTGTATTTTATGAAAAGATCCTTGTTAATTTGCGGTTTTTATATTGACTAATTCATACACCTTTCTATGGAGGTTACTTAGCTGGCAGGTCATCAATTCTATAGATTGTGTTGTATAGACCACTTTTCTATGCATTTCTATGTATTTCATAAGACACGTTTCTATAAAAAATATTCCATATACATTATATTTTGCTGGCCATTTTTTCTGTCAATTATTTTATATAAGCCTCTTTTTGTCTTTTGTACATTACAGACCATTTTTCTACAAATTGTATTTATAAAAAACCTTTTCAATATACATTATAATTATCTGTGAGTAAAAGATCTAATATCATCACTATATATAGGCCCATAATACTTATTTACACATTTTGGAATGAATATTCACTCTACCTCTGTGTCCCCCCCCCCCACTCCTAGCTGGCAGACTGTGCGAGCGGAGGAGTGCCCCGTGCGGTGCGGGTTTGGCGTGCGGCGCCAGCTCGTCCACTGCATGAAGAAGACGGGCTGGGACCAGGCGGAGATCGTCAGTGACCGCGACTGCCAGCTCCTGTACGGCGCGAAGCCCAGCCAGTACGTGCGCTGTCAGGGGGACTGTCTCGCCGCGTCCTGGTCCTACACAGAGTGGTCCCCCGTGAGTCGGTGTTTGTCAGATTGTCAAATTAACGATTGGTCGGTCGGTCGGTTTGGTCCTTTGTCAGATTAACCGCTGCTTGATCGGTCGGTTGGTTGGTTGGTTGGTTTGTTAGTTGGTTAATACAATAATAGGTAGTTCTCCTAACGTCCATCATCAGATGCTACCCTATTTTTGTGTTTTGTGCTCCAAGACAAAGTGACTCTTTATCTTTTGGTATCTCTCTCTTTCTTTCTTCTTGCACTCACTCTACCTCCGTCTATCTCTCTCTGTTTCAATCTCTTTCTCTCTCACCATTTCTTCCCACCCCCTCTCCCCCCTCTCTCTTTCTATCTCTCTCTCTCTCTCTATCTCTCTCTCTCTCTTTTGCCAAATCCACTGTCTGGATCATTCTCTCTTTCTATTTCTTGACCTATCTACCCACTTACCTTTTCTGTCTTTCCACTTGCCTGACTAGTCTATCCACCTATCCATTTATCCATCCATCCATTCATCTATCTACCTATCTATCTATCAATCTATCTATCTATCTGTCTGTCTATCTATTTCTGCATCTATCTTCTCCCCAACATCTTCTAGCGCCCATTCTTTACTTCCATGTTCACAATATACAACCCCCCCCCCACCTACCCAGTGCTCTGTGACCTGTGGCGAGGGCGTGCAGGAGAGACAGGCTGCGTGTGTCGACACCGCCGGAAAGTCGCTCGACGACAAGGAGTGCGCGGACAGCAACAGGACCACGTCCAGGATGTGCATCCCAGGGCCGTGCCCACAGTGGTCAACGGGGAACTGGCTGGGGGTGGGTGCATGTAGACCTAGACATTTGTCAGGCTGGGGGTGGGTGCATGTAGAGCTAGACATTTGTCAGGCTGGGGGTGGGTGCATGTAGACCTAGACATTTGTCAGGCTGGGGGTGGGTGCATGTAGAGCTAGACATTTGTCAGGCTGGGGGTGGGTGCTCTGGGGGAGGTGTACCAGCATCTGTAACGGTGAGTCACACAGAGCTTTGGTACTATGACTAGCATCTGTAACGGTGAGTCACACAGAGCTTTGGTACTATGACTAGCATCTGTAACGGTGAGTCACGAGGACGGGTATGGTACTAACACTAGCAGTGAGTCACAAGGAGCTATGGTACTAAGACTAGCATTGGTGGTCTTAAGTCTAACACCTTCTTGACCTCAGGGTAGCAGGATAGCCATGACTTGGTTGGTCTCATTTCACCAGTACTGATACTGACCCAACGAGTAGGGTTGTGCGCTCTACTCTTTCATTGCCTTGCCCCCTCTGTACACCTAGTCCCCCGTAACAGCCTATCTACACTGCAACTTTACAAAGTCCTATAATGCGTCTCAATATGTAGATAAACCCTTACATTTGTCAGAGCTGCTTGAAAAAAATTGTTGAAGAATAGCTGATGTCATAGCAAAGTAAATTAGTATAGTTTCATATGGTAAGATTATTTTATTTTTATTTAAGTCCAAACAAAAGAAATATACGATTATTGTACATGTAATTGCCCTGTGTCAGTTAAGTTTCTTGTAAGGGTTATTAGATATTTTTATTTAACAGTAACCCCCCCCCCCAAAAAAAAAAAAAAAAAAAAAAAGGTTAT
>RQTK01000565.1:45914-56091 GCA_003991915.1 Elysia chlorotica | reverse complement strand
ATCTGGTAGTTAAGTCCTTCAAGAGAACCCTGTCTACATACCTCAGTCCAGCTGCCGTATCTCCAGTAGGCTCGAATCCTCACCGTCCTGGCAACGACCATGGCTGTGGTGGTGGTGGTGGTAGTGGTGGTAGTTGTGGTGGCCGGCGTGGTAGGGCACACGCCCATGAAGCAGTTCTGCTTGTCCTGGGGTCTGCGCGTCGCGTCACACACTGCGTCCTCCTGGAACGTCTCGGCAACTCGGCACTTGACGGCACGCATGTTGACACCTCGACCACACGTCACAGAGCACTGGGGGATATTTTGAATGAATATTTTTAATCCATGAATGACAAGGAAAAGATAAAGAGGAGGAGGCCATAGAAGACTGAGGTATGTAGACAGGGTTTTCTTGAAGGACTTAACTGCCAGCTCAGATTTGAACCTGTAATCTCATTGTCATCACTCAGGAGTGTTACAGACTGAGCTGTTACAAATAACACTGTTGTTGCATTCAATGCATATTGAGAACAAAATCAAACGTTAACAAAAGACAGTGTATCAGGTCTATTTTATCATTTCACCTAGGTTTACTCTAAGTGAACCCAAAATAAATGTCATATTCATACAAACAAAATAAAAACAACAAAAAACAAATAGGGCCCTTAAAAATAAAACACAAATAATGCACAAAATACACATACGACACCTTAAAAATAAACCAATCACATTGGAACCAAGTAACAATTTTTATTTCTTCCTGCTCCAGTGCTCCGCAACGTGTGGTAGCGGCTTGCGTCATCGCTACGTGACGTGTATGGACTATCGCCGGCAGCTGGTGGAGGAGAGTCACTGCGGTCACCTGGAGATGCCCCCCAGAGAGGAGAGGTGCATGCGCAAACCCTGCGGCGACTGGAGGCTCGGGGACTGGGGAGACGTGAGTACATTTTAATGACTTAAGCATCAGGACAGCAAAGCCTTTTAGAGTTTGTTTGCGTGTTTGTTTCTTAGCGTCCAACGCCAGCATTATAGAGGCTAAACTGAACCAACAAGGGATGACAACAATTATCAGCGCCGCAGTGAATATTTTATTTGGAATAGCGGCAAACGGAAGCATATAGGCCTGTAGAACTACACATTAAATAGGTTACGAAGTTACGAGTATTGATAAAAAAAGTTTGTATAATTGGACCAGTGTGTAAAAGAATTTCCAGTTTCTGCAGCGATATTGCACCATTACACCATTACGTATATCTACCTAAAAATCCATGTCTATTATGCAAACTTATTTTTATCAAACCTTGTTTTTTTAACACAGGTGTGAGTATTGGTAGCCTCGTTTTTAATAAATTTATTGACTGATTTATGTACTGGAAATCACTGTGTCCCCCAGTGTACGGTCACGTGCGGCGAAGGTCTCCAGATTCGCTACGTGGAGTGCACGTTCGGCCAACAGCGCCAGGACGAGAGTTTCTGCGACATCAGGAGCAAGCCCGAGACGGAGCTTCGCTGCAACAGGGGGACCTGTCTCACGCCCGAGGACGACTTCAAGATCGCGGTGATCACCAGCAACAGCGTGACGGAGACCTCGCACTGGCGGGTCGGGGGGTGGAGCTCGGTGGGTACCTGGGGTTGAGGGAAGGGGGGGGGGTTAGAGAAAGTGAAAGATGGAGGATGAGATGAGGGGTAGGAAAGTGAGGGAGAAAAAGAGGGAGAGAGGGAGGTTGAAGAATATTTTAATTTATCATACAATAGAAAAATTATATTAATGATAATAATTATAATAGTGATAACAATAGTGATAAAAAAATTAAACGATAATATTAATGATACTAATAGGAATAATAATAATAATAATAATATAATAATAATAATAATAATAATAATAATAATAATAATAATAATAATAATAATAATAATAATAATAATAATAATAATAATAATACAATAAAGCGACATTTCCAATAAAATCAGCTAATATCGTTTTTACATATTAAAATTTTATTAGAAGAGACCACAGTGAATAATTATTTTCTTACAAAACAAAAAGCATTGATTCATACAAGACACAGATAGTTCTGCACCAATCCCTCCACAAATGTACAATAATGACCTGTGTGTATACACCGTCCACCCTAGTGTTCCAGTACGTGCGGGACGGGCTGGGAGCGACGCCGGGTCGTCTGTCGCGACGAGAAGGGCGACAGCAAGGCCTGCGACCTCAAGCTCAAGCCGGACGAGTTCCGGAGCTGCAAGAGCGGACCCTGCCCCTCGTGGACCGCAGAGAACTGGGCCAATGTGAGTCCGCGAGGCCAGAGACTGGGAGATAGTGAGAGGTCGCACGGTGTGATGTCAGAGACTGGGAAATAGTGAGAGGTTGCACGGGGCGGTGCCAGAGACTGGGAAATAGTGAGAGGTCGCACGGGGCGAGGCCAGAGACTGGGAAATAGTGAGAGGTCGCACGGTGTGATGTCAGAGACTGGGAAATAGTGAGAGGTTGCACGGGGCGGGGTGCCAGAGACTGGGAAATACTGAGAGGTCGCACGGGGCGGGGTTTAGCGTATGTGGGTCAAGATGAGTTACCTCTGCGGCAAAAAAATAACAAATTTCAAGATTTTTATGGAATCTAAAAAATTGTCAATATTTGAATCAAAACATGAACATAGCAGGATTCCCATCATAAGTTGAACTTCACAACGGGCAATGACCACACACAATAGTTTCAAATGAGACATACGTACATGTTTACAAAACATTGGACAAACAGTCATATCTTTCTCCTGAAAGTAAAATAAAACTCTCCCAACTTGATCTCTCTCTGTCTCTATCTTTGTCTCTAGATCATTCGGTTGTTCTCCCTCTTCGTCTTCCTCTTCATCTTCTTCTTCTCTCTATCTCCCTCTCTTTCTCTAACTTGCTTTAAAATTTCAACCTAAAAATTATTGTTAAATTTTCACACGTGTTTCTCTCCCCCAGTGCTCGGCCACAGCGTGCGGGATTCCCCCCCAGTGCTCGGCCACGGCGTGCGGGAAGTCCGGCCTGCAGACGCGCCGCGTGCTGTGCAGCATGCCCACTGGTCAAGCCCTGGCCGCGTCCAACTGCGACGCGCGCGCCAAGCCCCAGGAGGTCCAGGTCTGCTCGGCGCCGTGCACCAGCGCAGAGACCCAGGCCGCGCAGCGACCGCAGCAGCCCGAGTGGAGGACGAGTCAGTGGTCACCGGTAAGCCCGCACGCCAGCCACTTTGCTAGAACACACAGCAGCAACAACAACAACAACAACAACAACAATTACAATAACAACAATAATAATAACAACAACAACAGTAACACCAGGCACTTTGCTAGAACACACAGCAACAACAACAACAACAACAACAACAACAACAACAATAATAACAGCAATAACAACAACAACAACAACAACAACAATTACAATAACAACAATAACAATAACAACACTAATAGAAAATACAGCAACACATACAATGATAATGATAATGACAATTACAAAAACAACAGCAATATGAAAGAACACTATCCTCACTACCGCAGTCACCGGCGCCCTCGCCACCCCCACAACCCCCACACACCATCGTCACCCTCCTCCACTACCACCACCACCGGCACCAACACGGCCTCCACCAGCCGACTGCACTACCGCCTGCCAGATCACGTGAGACACGCCCGGCGGCGAACAAGTTTCTCCAGTCGCCTGACCCGGTACCGACCCACCCACGACAACCGGTCCCAGCACAGTCCCCAACAGGTGTCCGGTCACCAGAGTTCTGACCGCGGGCGGTATGTGCCTGGCATCAACACTCACAGCAGCGACAGGGGAAACTTGTCCCCAGCCCACTGGTACACCACGAACAGGACAGATTCACACAGACTCCGCCAAAACAGTCTTCAAGATTACAGCCGGAACTCCCTCAACAGTTATCAGCGCCGGAATCACAGAATGGATTATCGGAACAGATATCGTAATCGAAGTCAGTACCGGAGCCAACAGGGCTATAACAGCTACCGTCACAGTAATACGTATAACAGCTTGAGGCACTCGAGTGGTAGTTCTCACCTGCCCCATCAGCGCGAGTGGCAGTCGAACCCGACTGGGATTCGCCAGGACTCACACAGACGGAGCCGCGCTTATCAACAATCGGGTCAAGAGGCGACATCAAACCTGATCCAGTCTCGGCCAGATCTGACTCGATCTAGAAGCAACAATCAAAACACAGGAATGAATTCCACCGTTCCTGTAGCAAATAGAAATACTGGCACAACAGAGCACTCGGCGGTAACAAGTTATCAAGTGTCTAGAAGAACCCGTCCTAAACCTAGAGAAGATAACACATCCACCCATTCTAAAGAATATAGCTCTGAGCAAGCGAGTAGGAGAATACGGTCTAGATACTATGGTAGAGACAGCTCTAGAGGGTATCGAAATCAAGAGAATCTTCGCCTACCAAACTACAGCAATGAACATGTTGTAGCCTCGAACTCGAGAAGTCCAAGCTCGTCTAATCCACGACAAAATCCAAACAGCTGGGAAAGATCTCCAGACTCCACCGGAAGGCCCCGCCGCCTAACCCGCTCCAGGCAAGATGAACGGACCAGAGCTGGAGATGACACGTCTAGAAGGTCAGACCAGCAGCCAAGGTCGTTAGAAAGCATGCGGCTGGAGGGGCTAGCGAGAAGAGCAACTGACCTTGATCTTAGAGAGGCGAAGACTTCCACGCCCAGCCAGAAGTCCCAGAGTCCCGCCTTGACGAGACGCACAGTTCCTGACCAGTACAACTATCAGGCGCGCTCTGGCAGGAGCCGTGTCGCTACTGGTCAGTCTAGATCTAGGCGGTTTTGGTTTTTCTCTGGAACTCCAGAAAGCACTGCGGTGCCCTTGGACCTGTCTCCGATAGACTCAGAACAAAGAACGTTGGGTGTTATGCTGGGTGCCTCCAACATCTCGCCCGATCAGCTGACTCGGGAGGAGAAAAGAAAACTGATGCACAGCAATGCGGTGAGGCGGAGGCATGAGAGGAGGAGGAGAGGAAAAGGTTGACCCCTAAGAGGCGGAGGCGTGAGTGAAAGAAAAATTACCTCATGTGGAAGGTAAACATGAAAATGGAATAATTTTTGCAAAGAGCACTTAAAATAAAGAAGAAGAAAAAGAAACGCGAGAGCTTAAGCACAGCTGTTTATGTACTGTGCAGCTGTTGAGGAATCAAGTCAGCGTGGTTTCTGCTCGACCATACAGTGGTTTTTGTTTCTTTTTTATGACGAGCGCTCATCAAATTGGTTTGAGGGACAAAGTTGTCCTCAAATAAACTGCAAGCTTCGGAAAAAAGCGGGGAAAAAATAATGAAGCTTTTTTACTGTCGAAGATCTCTAACATCGTCAAAGCACATTATGTGGTACGGTCTCTGTCAGTTTGTCTGATCCTGATTTCCAGTCAGGGAACCGAAATCGCTGAATTTTTGTCCAAAATGTAACGCCTAAGCACATTTTGGGTATAACCTCTACAGTGAAAAAAGGAACACAATTTTTGAAAATTTCAAGAAGATTTCAATGTCTCATAGGATGAAATACTAAACCGGAGAGATTTACAATCACAACAATCTTATCAAATGTGTAGATCTATAAGAAAAGTATGGTGCTTCTTGCATGTATAACTTATGTTTAACGCATAATTTGAAGAAATGTTTTCTTAATGCGTTGTTGTTGTACTTGTTATTTGGAATTTCCTCTGTGAACATGTTGAATGTTAAATCTAAGCTTTAATAATTTTTGTATAATACTACTTGATATAATGAGCATATGTATTGAACAAATGACATTGCATAACAATTAATTATTAGTGCCTATAATGTTTCGAAATTGAACATCTTGTTGGCTCAAGTGTAAAGGCCAACAACTTATGGAATACAAAGTTATCTTAAGACGGGATAGCTTCCCTTTTCGGAGAAATAACCTCTTTTAAACCCCTCCCCCCTCCCCTCCTGCCCTTTTCCCATTCTCTTCTCTCTCTCTCTCTCTCTCTCTCTCTCTCTCTCTCTCTCTCTCTCTCTCTCTCTCTCTCCTCTCTCTCTCTCTCTCTCTCTCTCTCTCTCTCTCTCTCTCTCTCTCTCTCACAGCCCCACACATCAATATTTATACTGCGCTTAACCTTGTATTGTTGATAATTTTTTACTGTTCGAGTCCACTGTGCCCCTCCTTAGCCACGCATTTAGGAAGACTTTTATCCATGCAGCAAAGGGTGTTATTCGAATATTACATCTTTTATAATCTAATGCACTAGCATTGTAAATCATACAAGCGCCAAAATGCTATAATTAAAATTCCAACATTTCCTTTACAAAAGAACTAAGCAATTCTGAAGCTTATCCATACAAAGATGTCAATCTAATGGCAGTGAACAAAATTACGGGTTATGTTTTTATTAATTATTTAGTCACATATTTTATGCAATATACAATGAAAATAAGTTTCGTAACAATTTTAGAAGTTTGTTGACTGATGACTTTCGTTGTTTGTGATGGTTGTAAGAAATACTTTTTCTCATTATTCAAAACACGATGCTTCAGTCGATACTTTATCTAGTCGGTCTATTTAATTTTTGGATTTCACACGCGTCTAATTTAAACAATTCTCGTTTATTTTTCCCGTATTTAATGAACATTTTGTAGTTCTTGAATGAAAATGCTGTACATTCTTCGGTCTATATACACAAGAGGCGAGTGGCGTTTTAAGTGATATGAACATCTTCCTGTGCGTTTTCATTCTTAGAACCGCAACCAGTAGCTTTCTTTCTATCGCTTTAACGCAATACATGTATTATTATCACCATGGTAACTGGTACAGTGCACAGTTTATTGCGAATCAGATGGCAATATCATTTTTAGGTTTGGGATTTTCTTTCTATTCACACCGCTCCCGGTAAATCACCCACACTCTAAGGATTTAAATACATTCAGCGATTTTTTTTAATTGAAATGACTTTTCTATTTGAAGTAGCTACTCTCCCATTCATAAAGTTATTTACATTACTTCAACATGCCTGTTTCACTGTGGAGTCACGAACGATACGTTGTTACTATTGTAAATGGGTTTTGGTTGGGTTTTTTTCAAGTGAACCATGTTACTAGAAATCCACCGCGCCTGTTGTAGTGCATTGTCTTTCGGGCGGAATGTAAATATATGCATGGCACTTTTCTTGTTTAGAACTCCATGCGATTGTTGAGGGGAAAATATGGAAAGAAATGCGTTAATCGTTATGAAAAATGAGTAAATGAAGAGAGTGAACAGAGTGAAAAAGACATGCGAGAGAAGGGAGAAGAGTGAATAATAGAGAGAGAGAAAGAGAGAGAGAGGGAGAGAGAGAGAGAGAGAGAGAGAGAGAGAGAGAGAGAGAGAGGGAGATAGAGAGATCTCGAGATCTCAACAGAGATACATCTACAGGCATGTACTGAAAAAACGACAGACAAAACAATGATAAGCAGAAACAGGATGAATGGAAGCATAATGAATAAGTAGCTGATATGTCCTGTAATTTTTAAGCTACATCAAACAGTTTTACACCTAATCCCATATTGTCGTAATGTTGATACATTTATTGTATATATGTGCGCCACTATTCGTAAGATGGTTTTATGCGTTTCGAAAAGTGTCGTATTTCAATATTTTAATAAATGTCTGTTGAGGTGAAACTTCGAAACCATTGTTGTAAAAGAAAAATCACTTATAAAGTCACTTTTTAATTGTACATTTTTCTGATATAATTTATTACATGCCATTTTAATTTTACAATTATGAGAGACTAACTTGTTGCTAACTATGCTTATTTATCAAAATGTACTTTGTATTATTTTATTTTTTATTGACAAATAAAATCCAAAATAAAAAAATGAACAAAGTGAAAAAAAGAGACAAAACCCCTAGCCAGGAGACGGGTCCCAGAGTTCTCTGTCGCGAAGGTTTCCATCATTTCTACCAGTGTCTGGGTCTCTCTTAGCCACTCCCTCACAAATCTTGAAACTCTCGTCAGACTGCAAGACATGGGTCTCTAGATCTAGACCGTGTTCTTACACTGGGTCTTAAGTACAATGTCGTGGTATTTTACAACTCGTCGTAATTCTTCTTATTCTCATTTTACGAAGAGTCGTAAGCTTACCACAGCATTGTACGTACGACTCATTATGACTTTGTCCACCTTGAATACTACAACTCTGTGGAATAAACCACTTTCTACAGAGAGGTTTATCCAAGGCTAAGTCAGTGTAGACACAGGGCTAGATCTACGTGGCGATAGTAGGTCTACTAGATCTACGTGGCGATAGTAGGTCTACGTCTTGCAGTTCTGGCGGGAGGTCTAACTTTGACTGAGGGCGGCGAGGGAGAGATTGGAGAGACAGGCTCTGGTGGGGTGATGGAGGCTCGCTAGCGGCAACAGACAGAACTCGGGACCCGTCTCCTGGCTAGGGTTTTTTAAAAACATTTTCTGGATGACCTTTGATCCCTACGGTAATTTGATACCGCATCTCATTAGCATCTCATTACTTGCACCGTCAGGGAACGAGAGTTTGGGGGGTAGGGGTCCGTTTTTACTCCCAGGAGACTTTTGGAGCGAGAGTGAGGGCCCAAAAGTCGGGCGTCCATTGGTTGTTTTGTGGTTAATGGGTGGGTAGGTGGGTAAGCGAGTGGGTTTAGGGCTCAAAACAAGAAGAGAGTGCGGTGTGGGATTTGGAACCAATCTGCTGGGAACATAAATATGCCACGTGACATGCTGAGAGTTTTTGTGACGACGCGTAGACGGAAAACGGCGACTGTAAGTCTGAAGTCTAGCTGGTCCCAAACTTTTGCCCCCACTGATCTAACCACATACATGCAGCTCTTCAGAAGTTCACTTCGCTGTTTTCACTCACATATCCTCCTCCTCCCCAATTTATTTAACAGTAGAGGTACAATTTCGCCTTTTCACTCTTACTCCCACCCCACACACACATTCACACAAACACATAAACATCTACCCCTACCCCTTTCTGGCTTCCTCCTTCTCCCTCTCAACGTTTCCTCATCCCTCCTCTGCTTCCCATCTCTATCGTTACGAGCCATCGACACCAAAGATGCAAAGCTTGCAGTTTCTCTCGTCAAATCCAGACGAAGTATATATATGTATATACCCAGCACCTACCCACCCACATAACGCTTCTAGTTCTACTGACCCTTACCTGTAGAGCCTATATTCCAAATTATCCACAGATTGCGAAATCCCTTAAGCTCTCTCTCCGTTTCTGTACATTAATTTTATCTGCCTGTCATGGTGCGTTACTTCCGGATATATCTGGTACACCTTACAGGCAGGTTGTGAAAGTACCACACAGAATCTTGTCATATGAGTAGTTCTCCTTATTAAAGCCACGATATTCTGGAAAAACAAGCGTCATATCTATCAATCCATCTATATATTTATTTATTTATCTCTCTCTCTCTCTATCTATCTATCTATCTATCTATCTATCTATCTATCTATCTATCTATCTATCTATCTATCTATCTATCTATCTATCTATCCATCTATCAGTCTATCTATCTATCTATAGACCTATAACCTATATACCTATCTATCTACCTATGTACCTATATACCTCCCTATGTACCTATATACCTTTCTACCTCACTATCTACCTATCCACCTATCTACCATATATCCATCCATCTTCCACCTTTGCTCCACCTGCCCCATGATGAAGGAAACCCAAACCCGCGTATGCCCATCTTTGTTTATACTGGATGCATACCGTGTGCACCTGAGAGTTAAGCTGGCCCAAACTCTGCCTAGTGCCTGAGGCATGGCGCATGCGCTGTGAGACAGTAAATGTTTAAGGTTACCAGGTCTCTGCACTTTGAACTTAGGACCCTCCATCATCAAAGCCTTTCTGGAGATCGGAAGATATTCTTCCATACACAGGATATTAAACCTTCTAAATTTCATACCGAAGACGGTTAAGTTTGAGAAAAAACACCATGAAACTATTGAATATGTTAATATTCATTGTCATCACCTAACTTTTTCCGGATTTTCAACAATACTGATATTACGCTGTAGTAGAAGAACAGAAGAACAGAACAGTAAACGTTGACTTTCTTCCTCCATCTCTCTCTCCCTCTCTCTCTCTCTCTCTCTCTCTCTCTCTCTCTCTCTTTCTC
>RQTK01000565.1:12778-36003 GCA_003991915.1 Elysia chlorotica | reverse complement strand
TCTCTCTCTCTCTCTCTCTCTCTATCCCTCTCCGATCTCCTTTTCTCTTTCTCTCTTGATATCCTCTCTTTGCTCTTTAACTTATCTGTGTGTGTGTGTCCCTCTCTCTTTCTCTCTCTCTCCTCTCACATTCTTTTTCTATTTCATTCTCTCACAGTCTTTTAAACTCATCTTCATCTTCTCTCCCCCTCTCTCGTTCCTATTTCCCGCTATGTCTGCATGTCTGTGTCTGTCGAGAGAGAGAGAGGGTGAGAGAGATGTTGAGAGAAAAGAGAGGGAGGGTGAAAAAGAGAGAGGGTGAAAGAGAAAGACAGAGAGTGAAAGAGAAAGAGAGAGGGATTCGCTCTTAACATTAATGTATGTAGCACTTATCGATTTATGACTAGCCCTTCAATATTATTTTGGTGTCCTCTTTCGTCTCACACTGCTTTGCCTAGATGTGGCTTTAGATCTGCCATTCTATCTTTATAATATTCTGTTATTTCTCACGCTGTCTAAACTCCACTCCACTCCCCTTGTCGTGTCGCTCAGTGCTCTGTGAGTTGTGGTGAAGGAGTTCGAACCCGCGAGGTCCGCTGTGTGGACAGACGTAACCGCGCCATCAGCTCAGTGTACTGCACGGGGAACAGCAGCATCAACACCACCATGTCGTGCCAGCGGCGGGAGTGTACGCTCTACACCTGGCAGCGGGGGCCCTGGTCAGAGGTGGGTCGCCTCACAGATTATAAGGCATTCACATAGACATATTGTAATTTTAATAATGTGTTTCGTAATACAGCATTCACATAGACATTTGTAATTTTAATAATGTGTTTTGTAAACAGCATTCACAAGACATATTGTAATTTTAATAATGTGTTTGATGATAAAACAGCATTCACATAGACATATTGTTATTTTAATAATGTGTTTCGTAATGTGTTTGATTATACAGAATCACATAAACCTATTGTAATTTTAATAATGTGTTTGATTATACAGAACCACAACTGACAACTGAAATTCGTTTGAAAATTTCTTAAATTTGCATGTAAATATCTTAAGCTATCTTGCTAGTGTTTCTTCCCCCTCCTCCACCGTCCTACGCCAATGTCCCCACACCTGTCGGTTCTGCAAGAAGCATCCGTCACACACTCACTTGAAATCCTAGTAAAAGTCCTAAATATTACCTTTCAAATGGCTTGCATCCCTTTCCAAATGCCTTAAATGCCCTAAATTAATTACTCTGCAAATGTGCTAACCACACTTTGCTCTCCACACCCTTTGCCGCTCTTTGTTCCTTTGAGAATCTCTTAAACTCCCTTTCAAATGCATCCCAACGCCCATAGCAAATCCTTTTAACTGCCATCTGTCTTATAAATCTATTGCAATGTCTTTCACTACACATTTCTACTTTCTTCCAGTGATCCCACCTGTGGATTTGGCAGATGTCTTAATTTGTAATTTTAATAATGTGTTTGATGATAATATAGCATTCACATAGACATATTGTAATTTTTCAATAATGAGTTTTGTAATACAGCATTCACATAGACATATTGTAATTTTTCAATAATGAGTTTTGTAATACAGCATTCACACAGGCATATTCTAATTTTAATAATGTGTTTGGTATTACAGCATTCATATAGACCTATTGTCATTTTTCAATAATGTGTTTCGTAATACAGCATTCATATAGACCTATTGTCATTTTTCAATAATGTGTTTCGTAATACAGCATTCACATAAACCTATTGTAATTTTAATAATGTGTTTGATTATACAGCATTCACACAGACCTATTGTAATTTTACTAATGTGTTTGATGATAATACAGCATTCACATAAACCTATTGTAATTGTAATAATGTGTTTGATTATACAGAATCATATTTGTGTTTGATGGTAATACAACATTCACATAGACCTATTGTATTTCTAATAATGTATGATTAAATTACCTAAATTAATTCCCCCCTCCAGTGCTCCCAAACCTGTGGATTTGGCAGATGTCTTAAATGACTTCCCTTCCAAATGTCTTAAACCAATATTCTTCCAAAAGTCTTAAACCAATTCCCTTGCTAACGTGCAAACTTCCCTCTGTCTGCCCCCCAGTGCTCACACACGTGCGGCTTCGGCAAGAAGCACCGGTCCGTGACGTGTGTGGACCGGAACGAGTCGCGCGTGTCCTCCCACCTGTGTGACGCGGACAGCAAGCCCCGCATCCAGCGCCGGTGCAGCGAGTTCCCGTGCCCGTTCATCTGGAACACCGGGCCCTGGGGCGAGGTGAGAGCGACTCAGTTCAGTCCCTTGACTGGGTAGGCGTAGGGGATACATGACAGACAGACAGGCAGAGACAGACACAGACACAGAGAGATCTTTACAGATACCCAAAAGCTAAGACAGGCAGAGACAGACACAGACACAGAGAGATCTTTACAGATACCCAAAAGCTAAGACAGGCAGAGACAGACACAGACACAGAGAGATCTTTACAGATACCCAAAAGCTAAGACAGGCAGAGACAGACACAGACACAGAGAGATCTTTATAGATACCCAGAAGCTAAGACAGGCAGAGACAGACACAGACACAGAGAGATCTTTATAGATACCCAAAAGCTAAGACAGGCAGAGACAGACACAGAGAGATCTTTATAGATATCCAGAAGCTAGAGTAAAGCTTTACTATCTCGGCCCAAACAGAACTTTATGTCCATGCTTGTATTCAACCCTTGCATGTCCGTCCCTACACCCTCAGTGCTCCACAACGTGTGACAAATGATTGTATTTAACCCATGCATGTCCCTCCCTACACCCTCAGTGCTCCGCGACGTGTGACAAATGATTGTATTTAACCCTTGCATGTCCCTTCCTACACCCTCAGTGCTCCGCGACGTGTGACAAATGATTGTATTTAACCCATGCATGTCCCTCCCTACACCCTCAGTGCTCCACAACGTGTGACAAATGATTGTATTTAACCCATGCATGTCCCTCCCTACACCCTCAGTGCTCCACAACGTGTGACAAATGATTGTATTTAACCCATGCATGTCCCTTCCTACACCCTCAGTGCTCCACAACGTGTGACAAATGATTGTATTTAACCCATGCATGTCCCTCCCTACACCCTCAGTGCTCCGCGACGTGTGACAAATGATTGTATTTAACCCTTGCATGTCCCTCCCTACACCCTCAGTGCTCCACAACGTGTGACAAATGATTGTATTTAACCCTTGCATGTCCCTCCCTACACCCTCAGTGCTCCGCGACGTGTGACAAATGATTGTATTTAACCCATGCATGTCCCTCCCTACACCCTCAGTGCTCCGCGACGTGTGACAAATGATTGTATTTAACCCGTGCATGTCCATCCCTACACCCTCAGTGCTCCGCGACGTGTGACGAGGGCCGGCAGCAGCGCACGGTGACCTGCCAGGCCGTGAGCCCCGAGGGATGGATCCTGGACGGCGAGGCGCCTGACAGCTGCCGAGCGGCAGAGCGTCCCAGCGAGACCCGGTACTGTAACTACGGCCACTGCTCCGCCCAGAACCACTGGACCGTGAAGCCCTGGGGGCAGGTGAGATGGCACAGTGGACTTTTCCATTATAGGAATGCTCCTCAAGTTTATAGAGTGACTTAACCACAACTCTTGAATCACCACAAACATTTAAAAATCAAGGATCAATTAAGGCACAGAAGTCACTGAAAATCTGTAGAGTTAATATAATGGTAGAGCAGTCACCAGCTTAAAATGGGTTAAGACATGTTTATTATAAGTTCTTCAGGACCATTGTAGAATCAGAGGGAGGGGTGTCTGGAATAGTTTGCTTGAGTTTAAAAAATGAAAAAGTGCTGTGCTTATAACATGGAGCGTTCATTTTTTGTTAGTGCAGTCAGTTCCTAGCTTAACTCTGTATCCTTGGATTGTTGGAAAGTTTTCCTTTGTACAACGTTTCACTGGGAAACTGATGAAATATTTAATAAAAGAACCAACTTCCTACCCCCAACTACACCCCCTATTTATCACAAAACTAAAAATGCTTCATATGCATCAATTCTCTCTCTCTCTGACGTTGACGACAGTGCAACGCGGAGTGCGGCCGCGGCAGACAGAGGCGGATGGTGATCTGCACCAACAAGGAAGGCAAGCGGATCCCGCGCAACAACTGCTACTCGCTCTTCAAGCCCGTGACCAGGCGACCTTGCTACAATGGACACTGTGAGTTTGGGTTTAAACATTAAATATAGCCGAGTTTTAAAACAGTGCTAATTCTACGTGCGTATGCTTGTAAATGTGTCCAAACGCCTAACAACTAAACGATTAATCAGAAGATGTTGTTTTATTGGACATTGTCAGTTTAGATTTAGCATCAAGTAACCTGTTTTTAAAACTGTGCTGAATTTGTGTTAACATTCCAAGAAAGGTAAATGAACTTGTTATAATGGAAATTTTGAGTTTTTATTTGAACATCATTAGCCAGTTTACCGTAAGACCTACTGAATATATGTGTTGTGTTAAAATATCCTGCAAGCATGGCGTCTTTGAAGAAATTTTTAGTCCATCTATACTTAATCAACATTTACAAGATATCAAACAGTCTGTTGAACCGTAACTACATACCTCAAATATCGCAGTAAAAGAAACAAAAAGGGCTATCTTTTTAAGGTGTGTAATTATGTTTAAAGTTCTGGAGACCTTTTTATTAGACAAATGTCATGTTTTTATTAATATTTTTCAGGCTATGCCAAGTCTTGCCTCGAATTTAAACGACTTACAAAGATCAGGAAGGATGGCGATTACAAACTCAAAGTTGGGGACAAAATAAGAAAGGTAATTTTGTTTTTTGAAGCATATTGGTTTTCTGTCAATTTAGCCATTCATCAACCACTCAATCATAGTGTTTTAGAAAGTTTAGAATCAATTCCATTGGTCATTGTTCAGAACAAGCGATACTATTAAAAATAAGACCTATAACTTACTGATGTGTTAAGCTATGAAATTATTTATAGAAAAATTAGAGATTCAAATTCATATTAAAAACTTCTAATGAGTCTTTTGTTTTTAATTTGAATGAAATAGAAATAATTTTTTAAATAAAACCCAAATTTAACATGTCTCTCAGTAGCTATCATTTCATGAAATGTACACAACTAAAAGGCTCAATAAAATGCAATCTCTTTTAATAGCAGTAAGTAAAAATGCCAATGTGTTTAGACTAAGGCTTAGGAATATTAAAATGGACAGGTAGAAAAAATACCAAACACTTACTCCATTGTTTCATTAAAGTGCCACCATAGCTGAAGCAAACGTTATCTCTTCCAGATCTATTGCCGACAAATGCGGTCCAGAGAGCCTAAAGAATACATCAGCCTCACTCAAAATACCAGGGAAAACTATGCTGAAGTTTTTGGCAAGAGGTAAATAATTGGTTTTGTCTTTTTACTAACCTCACAAAGTTTGAAATTCTTAAATAATTTTTTTTTTACATAAACTGTTGACTTAAATTTTTTTTACTACCATTCATTCCATAGCAGCACTATAAATAAATTATTGTTAAATAATTAAAAGCTTCTTCTTTTGAAATTTAGTGCTCTGCAATTTTTTTTAAGTATTATAATAATAATTCCGAATTAAAACTGTATGATTGCGATGTCTGTGAGTATGACTTTTTGAACCATGCTAGAATTTCTTTGATTTACTCCGGAACATCTTACCCACGCCTTTCTACTGAGAGGTGAAGAGCCTCCACAGTGCCGTACCTTCAACTGTCAGTTATCCACGAGTCACATTTTGGTTGACTGTTGGCTTTTTCACTAGGAAAAAAATCTGCACCCGGTTTCCAACACACTTGTTAGTCCTCAGCGCATACTGAAGTTCCTAAATGATGTAAATGTAAATTGTAATAATCCTGCACATGGATCTTTTAAACTGCTAAATATATACTTCACTTTTAACCGAACCTTTTTATTCACAATTTTATTCTTTTACCACGATCAAGGAGTCACCGTTGCTTCTAGTGTCATGTAGTAGTTGTCTAAGAACATATTATTATTGGCACAATATAGCCGTTACTGTGCTGATCTGCTGTAAAAGAACAAAACAACTCAACTTAACTCCTTGAATTTACTTTTGACCTTATTTTTACTTTGGTCTTTCCAGGCTAAGGGAAGCAAATACCTGTCCTAATGATGGTAAAAGACCTTCAGAAGATTGTGCTGAGTGTCGTCATAGAGACTATTCTGAGGCCAAAAATGCAACATTTGCCAAAATCAGAATTGACCTCCCAACTCTTACTATTATAGGTAAGTTGGAGGCAAAAAGACTTTTAGATGAAAACGCAGTTATAATCTCTATTTGCAAAGCTTGGTCTTAAAGCATACTAGCTGTAGGTTGTGATTAAATAGTTGCCGGAAACTTTTTTTGCTTGGGCAAACTAAAATGTATTACACTATTATAGTTTAGAAATTTGTAAATGTAGACTGCGAGGCAATGCTGGACATTTTAACAAGATTAATTTGTACAAGAAAACCAACAACTCAAAAAGCTACGCATTGCAAATTTACCCAAAACATATCTGTTATATTTAGAAAGTTTTAGATTAAGATTCTGATTTTAAAAAATTGACTGAAGTTTATATTCATATTTTATTAATAATCGTATTTGTAGATTCAAAAAGAAAACAAAAACAGCATTAAGTCTGTAGGTATGTTCAATTCTATTTTTAGTTTTAAGACCCCCTACCTGGTAAAGATTGAATCGCTCTATTTAAAAACAGAAGCTGTGTTATTTTTTCAGACCATTTTTCTTAATGAGCTCAACTAACATTTTCAACTGAATTGTCATATTTTAATCCATTGCAGTTACTTTCAACCTAAATACTGGAAATCTAAGATTTATTGTGCAATATGCAAAAGAAGTCTGATAATTGTTGTTGTTCCAAATATTTATTATCTTACAAAATCTACCTAAAAGTTGTTTGACTCTACTGGTTTTCACTACAACTGTGTTTGTTATTTTCTGGTGATAGCGTCAGACAAAACGTTCAGCACCCAGTCGGGGAAATGGCGCCGGACTATTCCCTACGGTAGCGCCGGCGACTGCTACAGCGCACACAACTGTCCTCAGGTGACACTTTTTTTTCTTTTCTTTTTTCAAACAAATTTTATTAGAACAAGGTTTCAATAAATAGCTCTAGGCCTACCCTGGATTAAGCAGATGAGTCTTAATTTTAATTTTAATTTATCACAAATAAGTGATAGGAAGAAATCTAGAGAACGCCAGTACAAACAAATTCAAGGCATATCTAGTTGATTTCACACCGAGTCCTGTTGGAAAGAATCATGAAAAAAACTTTTTTATTTCACAATCTTTAAAAAGTAAAAAAAAAACTGCGACTGCAGAATATCTTCCATCCATCAAACTACTAAAATATGTGATTTATCTGTAATATGCTGTTTTTATATCTATTAAATGGAGCAATAAAACTTAACACTCTAACACAACTAGAATAAGAATTTTAATGTTTCAATTGAATGCCTCTAAATGGAGGAACAAAACTTGGCACTCTAACACAATTGGAATAAAAATTTCAATGTTTCCATTGAATGCGTTGATCTTCAGGGTCGGTTCAGCATTAACCTGGTAGACACGGGATTCGCCATCTCCAAAAACAGTTCGTGGACTCTGCATGGGAACAGGGCTTCTCAACGCATCTGGAGATTGAAGGTAAACGCATTCATTGTTTTAGTTGAAACTCCCTTGAGTTTATATTATACCACAATATTATTATGTAACATAGTTACATGATGAAAACGAAATGGTGAAAGAAGGAGTAAAAAGCAGAGAAAATTCAAAAGAAAAGAAAGAGAATCTGTTGTATAGGGACTATAGCTACAAAAGAAATTTTTTCTTAAACTATATTATAGACCTTTAACTGAAGTGTCTGTTAATCCTTCAGAAAAGACAGAAACAAGTTGCTTTTCTTGTCAGGGAATAGTTGCACTTGAAAAGGTGACCTTTTTTTAAACAATACTATTTTTTGGTGCTTTATAAATGTAAAATTAGAGAAACCAAGCATGTGTTATTGTTGTTTCCACTGACAAACTAACAACCCATATGTTATGGCTGGACTCTAGGTTTATTCTAGATAATTTTAAAATCGTACATCAATCAAATTGTAACATAAAATTATGAACCCGTAAAACCATCTCATGGTCCTAATCTTGCGGGGACTTGAGCTGGGAAAACCAGCTTCTATACTGGATGAGTTAGACCTAATAACATTATCCTCTTTCATCTCCACAGGATGGGAAGATAATCCGAGGGATGTGTGGTGGCTACTGTGGCGTCTGTTTCCCAGACCCGAAGCGGGGACTCAAGGTTGTGCTAGCGGACGACTAGATCTAAAGGTCAAGGTCAAAAAGCTTGAATTTTACTACAGATCTGCCAGTCAAGGTCAAAAAGTTTGGATTTTACTACAACAACCCGTGGCATAATATGGACCTCGCAGACTCTCCACTCACCTCAAAGTGTAGGCCAGATCTTGTGGTAAAAAAAATGTCAGATGGAAGAAAATCTCTTCAAATGAGAGTGAATCTGGATCACCAGTGAATAGTCAGATTTTTATGGAATCTCATTAGCAATTAATTACAGATGCATTTATTGTTTTAAATTTTGTACAGCATTATGATTGTGTGGCAGATTTGGCTCAATAGTTAAAGGAGAAATGTATGCTAGATTTGAATTTTAACACCGAAATTATAATACTAGAAAAGTTCTCAATCAATTTAGTTTGTAACAAAAATTGTATGAGAAATGCAAACAGAAAACATATTTTTTTTTAGAGTGATGATGTCTTGAAGTATTAGAAAAGGAAAAACAATTTATAAAACTTAAAAATATTGTTTGAGAATTATTTTAATAAGTGAAAAGTAATTTGAAGGAGACTGAAAGAAAAGACTGCATTAGATTGAAAGAAAACAATATTATAAATTAGAGTTACAAATTTGGCAATGAGAAAAAAATAATGGAAGTATAACAGTTAGAGGAAGAATGAGAGGTGAAAGATCATGAAATGTCAAATTATAAAAAAATGATGTAAATTTCTTTGTTCTTGTAAATGAGAAAAAAAACTTATAAAATAATGATGTACATTTTTGTCAATATTTCTACATAAAAAATATACATTGTTTTGTTTCCCAAATTGAATTGCATAATTATAATTTTAAATCTACTGTGTTCTTAATTTGGGTATCAAATCTGACCAAGCCATGGTCTATTACTGTGAACATTAATTTCATGTCAGCTTGCATTTGTATTTTCGTTTTGCATTTTCGCTTTTATTTTTAAATTTGAACCGTCAGATAATCTGTACATATAAACAATTAAGTTCCTATACTGTTATTTGTTTTGAATATATCACTTTGCTTTTGAATGCCTATAATTATGTATTTTTTTACGTTATGGATATAAAGACTATTCAGATCACTGACAATATGAATGCAAAGATAGGATCACTCAGTTATCAATACTAATTATAATAATAATTATTACTGTATACTTTGAGATTTCTAAAGAATCTCACAACATAATAATGTTGTTACCCCAATAAGCTCATGGTAAAAACTGAACTTCATACTATGCAAGAAAACAAAACAAAAACAACAACAAAGCCATATAGAATATACTAAAAGTCTATACTAGCAATTCTAACCCCTTTAATTTTTACCCTCCAAAATGTGTAAAAAAACAAAACTACAGCTGTCTATTTTACGTGAAAAACAAAATAATGAAGTTTAGAGAAACTTCTTTTTTGACCATGTACTTTTTTGTATTATAAATTGTTTTGATATTCTATAGGGAAGTGCTATCTAAGTAAAATTTAATTATTATTATAGTTGTTATTGTATGATTATATTGTTATTTTTCTTCCTCTTTCTTTGCTGTTTCCTCTTTTTCTTCTTCCTGTTTGTCTTCTTTTTCTTCTCCTCCTCTTCTTCTCTTCATTATTATTTTATTGCTATTTTAGATATGAAAGAATAGTGCTTCCTTCTTTTCAATTGCAAAAGTTCACCATTGTAATTTTTTAAAACATTTTGAAGGCTGAGCCAAAAGAGAAACGCATGTACATTTCAACAAACATCTTCCCTTTCTCACTATGAGGTAACGTACATATGATATTTAGTTTTTTACCAAAATAACATTTTTTCTTTAGTCATAAAACATTTCTTTTTTTTTTGGTTCACAAATCTTGCTTTTACAAAAAAACTTCATAATCTGTTTCGGATGATATGCCACATGCATGGTGCAGGATCATAATAGACTTTTTTGTTTTCGATTTGTTCAGTAATATGCTTTTATACCTGTACATGCTTTACTATTTCCGTTAAATCTTGCTTGTGAATAAAGTTTTGCTTTTTGTACTTCTTTTTATGTGCAGTATTTTTACTCAAGGGCTGCCCTTTTGACATCCCTACTTCGGCAGGCAGTTTTCCTATATAGTTATATACATAATACTGTAGGAATTAATTTTACACTCCACTCTGTGCCATACTTAAAGGTTCTCATGAAGTAATATTTCCCTCTGGTGTTATAGCCCTAATGCAAGTTTTACAGTCTCAGAACGCGCTACTTTGTTGCATGATAATGTCAAGCAAAAATTCTCATTGCGTAATTTTAGGTATCATAGGAGAATATATCAACCAATGAAAATAAACGATTGACAAAGTTATTTTATTTTTTCACTCAATTGTTCAGTTTTATGAATTTTAATAATTTTTTGTTTTTTTTTTTTTTTTCGTTTTGCGTTTATTTTTTGTTAATTTTTGCGTTTTAGGTATTTAATAGGAATTCCACTTAAAGCTGGAAAATTGATTGTACCAAGAAGAAAAATCAAACTTTTGTATCAAATCATTATTGCAGATACAATTTGTGTAGGCCTAAGTGAAATATGGAGTTAATTTAAAGTTGAGAGCCCGTTTTCGCTGATAGTGTTTATTTTTAAAGATCTTTTTCTGGAAACAAAAACCTTTTAAGTTAACGATGATTTAGTGGGTTTTTTAAATGTTTTTATAAATAAATGTATGAGTCTTTGCTCAAGTGGTTTCTTTTTTATTTTGTCTTTTCTTACATTTTTACAACTTAATTACCATGCATTATTTTTAGAACATACGAAATTTATTAGCTTTTTTTACAGTAACTGCTCCAACATAAGAAAGTACTTCATTTCAGAAAAAGACCTTATATTTAGAAGCCATCAGTTTGAGACTAAAACTGTTTTTGTATTAAACTCTGCTGGATTTCAAATGATGAAAAGAACTATGTAAATAAAGTGTATAAGTATCTTTGCATTGTCCAAATCAATACAAGAATATATGAAAGTGTAAGGAATGAATATTGTTATTATATGTTTAATTTTGAACCTTTTCACCTTAAAACAGAAAGATTTGTCTCGCCATAGTTATGTTTAAAAAAACAATGTAATTATCTCTTGAAAGATAAGTATTGTGCGTGGATATAAATGAACAAGAATAATATTGAAGTTGTTTATACTTAGAAACAGATTGAAAAAATCCTGCAACTTTTAATATTACAGCTGTGAAAAAAGGCATTTGAAATGATACAGCTTTCTCTTTTTCTCAATGTTTGAAAAAAAAAAGCTGAATAATTTCTTTGATATCAGATTTAAAACTAAGAAAGAGAACCCTGTCGAGAAGAAATAATGACTTTTTTTTAAAAACTAGGCCTATATTTTAAATTTATAGACGAAACGTTTTTAAAAGCTGTTAGTTTTTGTAAGTTTTGGTAGAAGTAGATCTTGATAATGTAGAGAAAAGAAGGTTTTTTGGATAATGACATGTGCAACATCTTTTATTTTGTAAATGACAATAGATTTTTTACAATTTTTATAGATATTTTAAAGCCAATACTATACCGGTTACCAAGTCTAATATTTTTTAGATAAAAAATACTCACAGATTCTTTTATTGATGTTATTTTGTAGATAGGCTTAAGTTGTTATATAAATACAGTGTTAAATCGACATGCTTTTTTAAATTTTATTACACCTTTCATGGCTTTTAATGCTTATGTTAAAGGCTGCTAGAGTCATTTTTTCCCATGTTTAGTAACTTTATAATTGTTAATATTGTTAGTTTTCTCCGAAGGACCACCATAACTATTATTAATTATTATTATTATCAATTTTTGCTGAATCCATCATTGCATATCCCAACTTTATACAAGAATGAAAATCTTTGGAACAACAGAGATTTGTCATAGAGAAATTGGATTGATTATGAGTTTTTTGGCTGTTTTTTTTTTTTATTTGAATATTAACTACACCATTCTTGAAAGCAGGCATGATGGAATATCTAGTCACAATCTGTCAGGTGTAGGCCTAACTATTAATCAATGTCTGATTATTATTTCTTAACTGCATGTGTTTCACTCAATAGGTTTCGCTAATAGAACCTTAACTTTTGTAAAGTATAGTAGTTCAATATTGAAGGCCGCGCCCTGTCTTTAAAAAATTGAACGATTTGTCTCTAGGCCCCTATAGATATGGTCTAGTACAGGGTGTATTTTTTTTTTTTAAGGTTTATAACCATCAGCCGGTTTTCAAAATCCAATAAAATAATTAGAAGCAGAATATTCTGATTAGGTTAATTCATGTTTACGGCTGGCTCATGACCCACTGGTTTCAAATCTCGAATGATTTGAATAGATTCAAAACAAGTAGAAAATAATTCTTCCAGGTCTTTTCAGCCTGCATAAAAATGTCCTTATTAACTAATCATGTAGGCCTACATTTTGCCTATTTGTGTATTGTTATTGGTAAAACAAGTGCTTATGTCTAACAGAAGTTTTAGAGTTGTAACTTAACTTTTAGGTTATCTTGACAATCTTAAATTTAACTGTGGTATATTAACCTCCTTTTAATTAAGCTTTAGTTTCAACCAAAGTTTCTATAATTTCCCTCTTTTTTATCTACAACATCGACAATTAAAATATGTAAACCAATGACTGTTAAAGTTTAACCAATGAAGAACCTTTTGAATCTATACCAAGTATTTCTTTTAAGGTCATGTTCACACTGCATCTCACAAACTTTTTCTGCGTGATGGTGTTGCTTGAAATTTAATGTATATAGTCTTCAAAAGAAACCTTTACCAATGTTGTTTTTGTGTGACCAGTATCATGATCTACATTGGGATAATCATTGTAACTACCTTTGATTTCAGAGTCATTCATGAACATAATCATCATCATCATCATCATCATCATCATCATCATCATCATCATCATCATCATCATCATCATCATCATCATCATCATCATCATCATCATCATCAACATCATCATCATTACTATTATTATTACCATCACCAACATTATCCAAATTATTTACACCATGTATTTTTCCTCACCACATTTTCAATAATTATATTTTAAAACATACTGCGTTTTCTACATTTTTATTACAATCATTTTATTATCATTATTAAACGATCTTGAACAGATGTTTCTTGGTGTTAAAATACTCCGTGGCAGTTGCTTTGAAAAAGCATTGGTTGCCAGGTTTTTTTACCACTTCAAACTCAGATCTAATGTCTTGCAAAACTTTGTAAATATTGTTTTAATAACTTTTTGTGTTTTATATAAAAAAAAAAGCACCAACATGCATCACAAGTTATGGATTCTAACAGTTATTGTATTACCTCATTTCATTGTCTAAACTACATTGTATTGTGCTATTTGCACACCTTTTTTTTATTAATTTAAACTGCACTGTATATTTACAACAAGCATTGAATATAACATGTCTAAATATATTTTAACACAGTTTTAATGATTTCAGATTACTTGTCTGAATGCACACCCTTTGACCTCGTGCCAGATGTGACAAAGTTTTGGGTGCATTGATCTGATCGAGTCTAAGCTTGCATTGTGTACATTCTTATTTATTGTTAACTTTATTGGATTGAGAGATCTATTTATTGTAGTTGTAATTTAATCCTCGTATCGTATGTCGATGCATGTGAAAGTGCCCACCACGCACGGTAAAGCTTTTGTAATTCTCAGAGTTCTCACTCGCATAATTCATTTTGCCTGGATGGAATTGGTTGGTAAAACAAGCTTTCTTTATTAAAGATGTGTATTTTATCTGCTCCTTTTTTACAGCAATACTTCTTTGTGAATGGATATCAGAATAAAAATGGATTATGCACTTTTACATTTGTTTGGAGTAAGATTCATATTTTACATGCTTTGCTTAAACTTTCCTCAGATGCAAATGAGATAGTCTATATCTAGCGCTCTACAAATAGTGTTGGGCAAAATAATAATAGAGATTATGATGATTATATGATGATGATGATGATGATGATGATGATGATGATGATGATGATGATGATGATGATGATGATGATGATGATGATGATGATGATGATGATGATGATGATGATGATGATGATGATGGTGATGGTGACGATGATGATGATGATAATGGTGGGTGTGGTGGTGATATTACGCACAGATGCAACTGCTTCTTTCCCTTTCCTTCAACAACAAACAAATCGAAAGTTCAGATCGTCCACAATACACATGGATTTTTTGAGGTCTGCAAAAATCAACCAAATGACAAAAAGGGGGGGGGGGGGTGTGTTAGGATATGAGTATGCACTAAGGTGTCCAAGGACGCCTTGGTGTACACAGGTGTCTATTAATAATAGACATCTGTGTGAGTGTATTAAAGAGTGCATCTTTCTCTTCGTGTAAACAATTTTCAATTACTAAAGTTTGTCCATCCCACAATTCCCACTAACTTTGTGGGTTCCCAACTAGTTATGATAAAAAGAAAAATTTAAGAAAGTATAAATGGCTCATGTTAAATTTCAAGGACAGACAATAATATTGTTACTTTTAAGTTTTATACCTGAAAAAAGGTACATATATATTCTAGTGTATTGTTAATCATTAGGTCAAACTTTTGTGTGTCATTTACAAAACCCATCGATTATTTAGATTGGAAAATTAACACGTATTGCCTTATTGCAATCTTCAGTTGTCCTACAAAGTAAGTTACTATAAATGATAATACAAACCCTCCATCTTTGTTCAAGCTTGGATAAGATTTAAGAGCACACCATGAACGAACTCTGAGACAGAGAGCACAAAGGATGTGATTCTCATAAAGTTTGAGCGACATTTTTAGTCATGTAAAAAAACAACAACAAATAAATAAATGAATAAAATTAATGAAAGACAACCAGTTGCGAGGTAATTTAGTGTCTATCTCCTAATTGTGTTAATCGGGATACAGAGGAACAAAGATAGGGTAGATTTGAACGCTGGATCCCTTGATTGTCTGCCAAGAGCATCATCAAATGGGCTATAGGGCGTGCTACCAAAGGAACGACAAAGAAGAGTAACAATTATTTATTACGGTACAAAAATTGTTTGATTGCGGCAATACATAAACAATTAAACAAAATCGAATCAAAATAGAATATAGAAATAAAATAATATAGAAACTCATTTACTCACTCACTCACTCACTCACTCACTCACTCACTCACTCACTCACTCACTCCTCGGTGGCATACTCTAATTGACACAATGTAGAATTCAAATCTGGCTAGGCTAGATATAATTGGTCCGCGACTTTAGCCAGGCTAATTGTAAGACACGCAGACTCGTAGACTCGCCGCGAATAGTGCATTGTTTCACGGTCATCGCTCTCGGGGCTCTAAATCGCCTGCGTGTTTGTAATTTCTACAACAATCCAGGTGTGAAATGATCCTTAGTGCCCTATCGACCAGGCTAAGTGAAGCTCTCTAGCCAGGTGCGGTCACATTCCGGCTGATGGTATTGATTACATTATGGTGCACTACAGGCCCACGTTTCGTCGATACACACGATGTGACTTGATCTTCAGCAGATGGTAAGAAGTTCATTGCCTACCACCAATAACATATGGGAAGGTACATGTACAAGGCATTGCATCCACCACTACAATAATGAACAAATCACTTTCTAAAATCTGTCAAATACATAATTATTACAAAGAAACAAAGGCAGTGCCGCTCATAAACCACCAATGGGCTATTAGTTGTAATTTTTATTCCGCAAAGGAACAACCCTTTGGGTCGACCAACGACTTCTTCCCAAAACAGACTCCTCTCTGTGGTCCACCTTATTAGATTGCAGTCCTGTGACGAATTGGCCAAGCTCACAGAATAGCGGCAGCACAAAACAGTTTCCCCTTCTTTGTATTTCTCCAGAATCACATATTTAAAAAAAAACATTGTTACAGTCATAATATTATAATACTAAAACAGCAAACACAATAAGTTATACCATGCTTGAAAAAAATATACCCTTTTGTTCAATAATAGATGTAAATGTATTACTTTTTCAAACATAAAACACCACAAAGACTTTCTGCGTCGAGTTCTGGTTGGATAGCCTGATGAGTGGGTCGGGTCTTTTCCTTTAGGCCCTGAAAATAGTCTGAAAGAAAGAAAGAAAAAAAACCAGCAACAAACAATCAACTAAAACGAAAAAAAACAACACCAGAAATCGATTAAAGAAACAAAACGGCTTAACTACTAAACTAAAACAAAACGAAAACAACAACAACAACAACAACAGATTAATCAAAAGGAAAATAAATACAATAACAACAAAATCCACCATACTCAATACTTAAACATACCTTGTAAAAGAGCAATGCCAATTTCAATTTAGTTATTGATAACACCTAGATCTGTACCTAACCGAAAAACTGTGTACATGTAAAACCCTTGATGTTGTTTGATAACATCACATTATCTACATTCCCTAGGTTTGCCAGACGGTGCACTTGCGCAGTTGGTAGAGCGTTGGTCTCCCAATCGGGAGGTCCGTGATTCGAAACCCACGATTGTTCAATGATTTATTGGTCCGATTTTGTCCGCCACTGGTTGGTAACATATTACCGGACATTATTACGTGCTGCCACACACGAGATATTTAGGGGATATCAAGACTCCTATATCAGCCGGTCCCATTATAATGACACCAAACCAATCATTATGGAATACTGGAGAAATCCAACACACATTTTCTGTCTATGGGTTTCGACCCGCGGGCTTTCTAGCTGGTGATCAACGCTTTACCACATTCACAAGTTCGCGTTCTAAAAACATACCTGCTTATGATTGTTTATACAGTGTATATAGGGTCTCTAGTGGCCGACCCGGAGACTTCAGAATCAACCCCAGTCTACTGTGACTATCACTGAGATAAAGTCCGCCCCGAGCTCTCGCTTATCAACACAAACAAATCACGCTGATCAGTTATCATTAGTTGTAGATAACAGCTCTGGACACTTGGATATCAATGATCGATATATTTTATCCAAACATCAGATTAAGAAATTGTGTGTATGTGTTGTTTGTTTTGTTTCGTTTTTTAAAGAAAACATATTTATTAATTTTAGACTTGATCATGTGTATTGACACGCGCAAACGGTAGAGTTGGGGTGGACTGAGAGACATACATATAGACAGAGCAGCAACAGCAATCGCATCCCATCAATAAATCACACAATCACCAAGTCGATTTCCCGAGCTGCCTAACATTAGTAACCGCGACTTAAGTGAGCTGGCGCAGGCCTGATCAAACTGCAACTGACCAGAGAGCAACACTCGAGCTCAATCTCCAGGCAGGACTGTAAACTAATGTGTCCCGATCACTCGAACAATCCACCACAACCACTGGTCTCTCGGATTAAGCTTGTTCCTAGCGGATTAAGGATTAACCTGTTCTTAATTCTCTCCCCCAGTCTCGGGATTGAGATATCTATTGTGTGTCGCCCTTAGCGTTAGACTAAGTGTGCTGCGCAAAACTAGAATGTGCAGGGAGAATAATTATAGGAGAGATAGTCAGAGCCAAGGACGCCATTTCTAAAACAAAGATAAGATTGTTGTCAGCAGGTAAACAAAATAGCTTTGCATCTTAATGAAGGCAAACTGCACAACGTAATATGGCGCATTAGGAACATGATTGTGGATAAACCGCCAGTTTGAGCTTATCAACATGAAGTGTTTGTTAATCTACAGGACATCTTCATAGACCAAATTTCTATTTGGCCAGGGAATTCAATTTAAACTTTCTTGATGAAAGAGTGGAAAGATATTACCAACAGTTTGTGAGGTAAGGCGACATGATATTGAGTTAAAGACTTTAAACATGGTGGTTAGACAGCAGTAATTGTTTGCATGGAGTTAAAATTAATTGGATAATGATCAGATTTTTCGGGGTTTTTTCTATGAATAAATTTGGGTACGTGTTTCATGTCTCTTTTACTTAACCATTGCAACGTAGTCTACACATAATTCACAATTTGTGTTCTATTGAGCATTAATTATACATAACGTAATTACAAAATAATGCTCTCTTTTATTTTTTTGTATAAACTATTAGAAGAAGAATGTTTGATGGGTTGAGCAATGTAAACATCGGATTTGCTTAATTTAGTTTACTAAAGAAGAAAAAGAAACAATAAACCACAACAACAACAACAACAACAACAACAACAACAACAAAAACAACAACAACAACAACAACAACAGCAACAACACCAATAAAGAAAAAGCATGACTTGAAAAAGAAACACAAAAACACTATTTAACTTAACAAGAGTAAAACAAATCCGAAGAAATAAAACCGAATGCTCTTATTATGACAATATCTTTATTTCAGAATCATCTTCTTTATACTGATAACGAACATAGCACAGCAACTGTTTTTACCTTCTTATTCCAAACGAAAAAAAAATCCTAATTAAAATTCCTATGAATTAAATATACATACATGTAAATGATTATGAGTAGGTAGGTATGTAGATAGATAGATAGATAGATAGATAGATAGATAGATAGATAGATAGATAGATAGATAGATAGATAGATAGATAGATAGATAGATAAAGATAGATCGAATATATTTTAGACTAACAAATAGAATGAAACATGGATAAAAAGATAGAGAGAAGATTAAGATTATAAGCTTTTAAAAAAAATGGTAATACAATGTAATAAGCAAGCAAGCGAGATAAAAAAAAATGCATTCAGTGGTCCTTTAGTTTGTGTGTATGTGTAAGAGGGAGATCTGAGAGAGAGAGAGAGAGAGAGAGAGAGAGAGAGAGAGAGAGAGGCAGACAGACAGACGACAGACATATAGACAGATATACATAGGTACAAACACGTAGACAAACAGAACGGTGCACCTGTATGTTCAAGGTCTGCCAAGGTGAAAAAAACAAACAAAGGTCCACAGTTAAATTGAACTTTTAACTTTAAAAGCCCTTCTTTTTGTCCTAACCGCCTACGCACAATAAGTCAAGTTGGTCACGACTTTGTGTTGTATTTGGGACCTCCCTTCTCGCCATCTCCCCCGCTGGAAAACCTATCGAGCGCACTGAGAGTTACTGAGATCGAGCCCAGATCTACACCCCCACTGGTCATAGGGTTATCAGCACCGGAAGTCTATACAATGTTTGAACCCCAGGCACAAAAATATTTGTTGGATCAATGACCGTTTATTTTCAGACGGAAGCGGCGATTGGTCTTTGTTTGAGACAAGCAGTATGGATTTCAGGCCAATAATGTTGTATGTTTAGAAAATAAGTAAAGAAGTGGTTCACTTGCGTGTTCATGTAATGAAAGAAAAAACAATGGCAAATTCATTTTTTAAGAGTACAATTCAGTGCTTTGAATGAAAAAAAGGTTTTGCATAATTAATTATAAGTATCATGTTTCAATGGTTTAAATTTACTGCACTTTGAAGACAGAAAAAGAAGTACAGAATAATATGCTTCAAACTATGGATATGCTAAATTTTTTTAAAGAGGTGAGTGGGTTTAGTGAGTTGATGTCTTAACGTCAAACGTTAGCACCAAGTTCATATTGTGGATGGGTTTAAATTTATATCTAACAGTTTTACTGCTCAAATGGTAGAACGTTGGTCTCCACATCGGGAGGTCTGCGGTTCGAATACCACAATTTGTCCAATTTCGTATCCTGTAACTGGCAGGGTCGGTGTTAGTTTAATATGACCGGCTGAGACAAGAGTCATGGTTTCCCCGCTCTCTTTGTCGCAGCACGTAAAATTCTCAGACGTAAGTCTTCGGGCCCGTCCACAATGTAGCCTACATAGTGCTGACGATGGACGTTAAACCAACTCAATTCAACTCTTTGCGTGCTGTTACACAGAGACAGTGCAGAGATACAAGGACTTCTGTCTCAATAAATTGGTCACTTTCTACTGACACCGACCCAGCCATTAGGGGACGTAATCGGAAAAAAAATATTTAATACATTTTTGTCCGGCCGTGGGTTTCGAACCGTGGACTTATGAAATGGGAGACCAGTATAATTATATTAAAATATATCTTGAGGTCTGTGTGCGAGACAAATTCATGCATGGATGTGGATATCCAATTTCAATTACATAATAATTTGTGTGAATGTGCATTAGGGGAGGACATTTCAAGGTTTATGCCAAAGCAATTTTACATACCTTAAATTATACTGCATCTTAATTACAGCGTATCTGTTACAGATGTAATTAAATGTTTTTTCATTCCCAGATCATTTTTTCTATGTCTTCCACAAGTTCGGCCCTCCGATTAAGAACCAAGAAATGAATATGAACACTGTAGGTCTTGATGTCTCAGCCAAGATTGCCTATTCAGCACCAGTGATAATGGTGTGGAGGGGATTGTCTAACCAATTGAAACACTGACAAAGCAATGTCTTTGTTCTAAAGCTCTGAGCTAACCAGCAAGCAGCGTCTGTACCCCCCCCCCCCTCCCCCTGTCTACAACAGTCCCGATGTCTTCAATGTCCTCCTACAAACGCAAGCGGATCGAGAACTGGGTGGAGGAGGTGGCGCTCTACCTGCGCAATGGCACCATCTGCCGCTCTGTGATTGGTCACGTGGCCGAGGATGCCATCAACGGGACGGCGTCCGACACCGGGGATTCCCATCAAGGCGCGGGCGGGGACGGGGAGACGGCGGGCACCAGGTCATACCAGGGCAGCAGCTCCCTGACCCTCAGTCACAAACTGGACCTCGCCATGAAGAAGTCCGGCCCCTACGGCGCAGCTCTAAACGGGGACGGTGGTAAAGGTGTGGCGGGCGATGGAGGAGTTCACAATGCGTTCCCCGTGGTGAAGTTTGCCTACAGCCACTACCACGAGCAGAGACGTAAGATAGACCGGCTAGTGCAGGGCCTGCCCGTCTTGAACGCTAACGGCGCGGCGTCGCTAGACAGGTCCGCGTCGCGGGAGTCCGGTGACGAACACGCGCCGATCATCTTCGTGAACGGGGAGGAGCCAGTCCGGGCTAGAGCCGCGTCCCAGCCGCGAGTCCTGGGGATACACCACTACGGCAGCAGCAGCAACAACTTCCACCACTACAGCAGCAGCAGCAACAACTTCCACCACTACAGCCACGCTCACGTGGCGGCGGCCCCTGCGGTGAAACACGCGCTCCAGCACCAACTGCAGGCGCCGCACACGGCCAGACACCTCGCCCAGCCGTTCCGGACCCCAGGCGCCGCGAGCTTCCAGCAGACGCCGCACGACGCTATCCACAACGCTAGGCGCGCGGCCGTCGCCTCCAGAACCGGAACAACCGCCCGGAAGTTGTTCGGCATGCCCGAGTCTCGCGGCTCTGACGTCACGGTGACGGTAGACCCCAGCCTGGGCATGAACGCCACGAGCAACGACCGCGCGGCCCGCAGCAAGACGGCGCCGTCCCCCAACCGGAACGTGCACAGGGCGCGGCAGCGGATCCTCACGCGGCGCGCCAACAACAAAGTCCTGGAGCACAGCGCCAGATCCCGCTCCACAGCTGCTGGGCCATGGCCGAACTCTCCTGGTGACCGCGCCAAACAAACACACGTTACACACTCTGTGTTGCTCACAAACACACGTTACACACTGTGTTACACACTCTGTGTTGCTCACAAACACACTCTGTGTTGCTCACAAACACACTCTGTGTTGCTCACAAACACACTCTGTGTTGCTCTTTGCTGGAGAATACCAAAGTTATCTGTGCTGGTGACAACTTGCTCTTTGCTGGAGAATACCAAAGTTATCTGTGCTGGTGACAACAGTAAACTTTACACTCGCTCTTTGCTGGAGAATACCAAAGTTATCTGTGCTGGTGACAACTCGCTCTTTGGTGGAGAATACCAAAGTTATCTATGCTGGTGACAACAGTTAACTTCACAATCGCTCTCTGGTAGAGAATCCCCTCTCTCCTATTGTTGCGGCTACTAATTATCCAAATGAGGATACCATAGGGCGACAATTTTCACGCGCTTCCAAATCCAATACTCTGGCAGCCGTAACGGGTCCCAGAGCGACGCCAAGACGCAAGATGGGAGACTATTTACGGCGTCCTATCACAGCTCTACCCGTAACTTACGGAGCCAATAAGTGATTATGGCTTGACTATTCTGGTGATAATGGAAAACATAAACACTCGCTCTGTGTGGGAAATAACCCCTTTTCCCTCCTTCTTTGTCTCTGTATCTGTGTTTGTCTTTTTCTCAATCTCTCTTAGAAACACAGATACACACACTTTCTCTTTCTCTCTCTCTCTATCTCTCTCACCCCATTTGTCTGTCTCATTCTCTCTCTATCCCACTCTCTCTCACTTCCTCCATCTCTCTCTAGTCTCTGACTCTCTCTTTCTCATTATCTCCCACTCTCTCTCCCATCCTCTATCTCTCTCTCCCACTCTCTCTATCTCTCTCTCTGCATTCTTTCTTTGTAGGACATAAGTTTTGTGAATTCCCAATGAGGATCCTATACGACGATTGGTCCCACAATCTAAGGGACAACTTTACCGCCCTGTCCTAGAAGTAATCGACCTTCGTTGGAGCGGACTCTCTCTACACGTTTACGTTTCCTAAGTTCCTGAGGAGGATCCTATACGCCGACGGGTCCCAAACTGACGTCTGACACTACTATGAGCTGGAAACATACAAGACAATGCGGGGACACCTCCAGGTTTCTGTGTGAGTGGGTCACAGTACTCACACCGACCCCGCCAGAAGGACAGGGAATCCGACAAATAAACGTTGCCTGATTGTGGGCTCGAACCGCGTCCCTCGTGATTGGGAACTCAGTGTCTCTCCCACTTGCAGATGGCGGCTATTTGGCAGTTTCAAACAA
>RQTK01000565.1:5278-7778 GCA_003991915.1 Elysia chlorotica | reverse complement strand
GAGAGAGGTTCTAGGATCATACCGTGAATAATTGAGCATGGAGAATGCACGTTACATTTAGATGGAGATCAAGCATTAGGCAGGGCACCTAGTGTTTTAAGTGAAGCTTTTGAGAATCTAAGGCTAGCTCTAGATTTATTAGTCAAGAACAGCATAACATCTTACCCTTAGCATTAACATTTGTGTGTGTTAGTTGTTTTAGTTAAATAGTTAGTCTAATCTTTTACCCAAGTGCATCTGGTGGAGATAATTGGATAATGGGCTACCTTAATTAGTCCACACATTTTGGATATAGATTATCATCACTGGATATAGATTATCATCACTGGATATAGATCATTATTGTTCGTCAAGAGGAAAGGAAAATGAGTCTAACGTGATAATTTGGAGAATTAATCATCACTGGATATAGATTATCATCACTGGACATAGATTATCATCACTGGATATAGATTATCATTACTGGACATAGATTATCATCACTGGACATATATTATCATCACTGGATATAGATTATCATCACTGGATATAGATTATCATCACTGGATATAGATTATCATCACTGGACCCAAGTGCATCTGGTGGAGATAATTGGATACTGAGCTACAGTAATTAGTCCACTCACATGGATATAGATTATCATCACTGTTCGCCAAGAGGAAAGGAAAATGAGTCTAACGTGAGTCTAATTTGGAAGAATTAATGTTACGGTAACTTCTCTCCCTAACTAGCTCTCTATCCCCAATCTCTCCCCCTTTCTCTATTCCCTCTGTACATTTTTCTCTCCTCCTTATCTCTCTCTCTCTCTCTCTCTCTCTCTCTCTATTTCCCTTACTAGATCTCTATACCTCACAAGTAGCCGTTCATTGTCTACTCAAGGGCTAGCATTTGTTTACTGTTTAAACACAATACACAACACCAGCTGTACACACAGCAGCAAAAACAACAACAACAACCGCAACAACAACCGCAACAACAACAACAACAACAACAACAACAACAACCACAACAACAAAAACAGTAACATTAGCAAAAACAACAACAAAAACAACTACCACAATAGCTACTACTGCCGCCATCAAGCAATACTTCTACTTCAACAATTACAACAACAACATGTAACTACTACTACGACGACTACTACTACTACTACTACTACTACTACTACTACTACTACTACTACTACTACTACTACTACTACTACTACTACTACTACTACTACTACTACTACTACTACTACTACTACTACTACTACTACTACTACTACTACTACTACTACTACTTATGTACTACCACTACTACTACATTAGAAAAAAGAAAGCAGATTTTAAAAAGATGGACTATGACATCTAAATAACAATTTCCTGTATCGAAGGATACTCAATGAAGCCGAAACGTAAATGTTCAAAAACCCTTGTTGACACGTTGTGCCTGTAAATTCAAGCGAGTGACTGCTTTATGATTTAATTATACGGGTAAGTACCGGTCTAGTTTGTCGGCCTAAAATACTGGATCTCTCACAAGGGTAGCTGTATGATGTAGATGTAAAGAAATCTAGCAGCACAAAAAAAACTAGTCAGGCAATGGAAAAGTCAGTAGACCTACAAGATGTTACCAAAGTTTATGCCTCGTGAAGGCACGCCCACTCGTAAGTCAATAGGTAGATAATGATGTTTACAGAGTCTAGCAGCTTCTCTAGGTTCGAACCGGCAGATAAGCTGGAAGACTCGAATGTGAGAAAATGTTGCAGTGTTGCAGTGGTGCCTATGTAGAGGCTGTATTGTGGACGGGCTCTAAGACTAAAGTCTGACAAGTATAATGTGCTGCCGCACTCGAAATATGAGGGATTCCTGTCTCAGCCGGTCCTGACTTACCAGTAGGAGACGAAATCGGATACATACATACATTTTTCAACAGATCGTGGAATTCTGACCTCGGAACCAACGCTCTACAACTTAAGCCAGTTACCCCCCTCCCCCCAAAAAAAAAAAATTACCCCCAAAAAACTAAAAACACAACCAAAAAAACACAAAAAAAACACAACAAAAAACAAAAAAACAACAACAACAACAAAAACAAATAAATAACAACAACAACAAAAACAAACAAAAAACGACAACAAAAAAACAAAAACAAACTTAAACGAAGGTATTTTATACTCTGATTCTCAATGCGGCCTCCACTGGATTTTTCCGAAACCGAACCTTTACGCAGCTTTTTAGGAATGTTACGAATAGAATGAGGTTACCGACAAATACATAGTCAGTAGTGTGACAGCGTAAGTCAGTGACGGCGAAGTTGTACTGGCGACCTCTACAGATCTAGACCCAAATTTGAGAATGCATGAGCCTCCTCAGGCTCCTCTTCTCTTGATATTTCTGGATCAGTCCAGTTTATCTCTCTCTCCCTGTCCGTGTCTGTGTTTCACAAGTAGGAGGGGGCGTGGCAATTCTGGTAGTCATGGGGTAGGACATCTTTTGGGATCTTTTTCTCCCACCCC
>RQTK01000564.1:314324-328642 GCA_003991915.1 Elysia chlorotica | reverse complement strand
GAGAGAGAGGGAGGGAGACAGAAAGACAAAGATAGAGAGATACACCCACATAGAGGGAGAGAGAGAAAGAGAGAGATAGATAGAGAGAGAGAAAGAGAGAGAAAGGATGGGAAAGAACACGGTAATGAAGGAATGATCATCAATCGGACAAGGTGTAAAATTTCTTATAAAAACGATTGGACCTGAATATTATTACGTCGGAATAACATCCTTAACTGCAAACATAAAATAAAAGAAATGAAAGTGGATAGGCATACACACAGTTTCTGGATTCTTTTTCATAGCGCGTTCATAGCTTGTTAGAGAAGGAGCTCTTCACACACGAGAAAAACTAACTTGTAAAAAGTAGGAGAAAAAGTTCCCAAGTCCTAGCCCCACTGACATCAAACTCAGCTCTCTCATTTTGTCTTTCTGGTGGCTCTTGGACTCATTGGCGTAGGCCTGTAACAATATTTAAAGGTATTATTAAATATATCTATAACAGTTTCTTAATGCCGTTTTAATAGAATAACACGATTCCAATGACTATATAAAGTATTATAATAGGAATTAGATTTTATGACAATATACAGTTTAAATCTCAGCCTGCCAAATAACTTTGAGACAGTAATATCAATAGAAAAGATAGGCTTTCCAAAGATGCAAATTTAGAGCTGCGTATTTTTTTTTTTTTGCTGTTTAATTTATTTCTTGTTCCCGTGGTTGTTTGTTTATTATTTGTGTTTTTGTGTTTTGTTAGTTGGGTTGTTTTTGTTGAACATAATTATGTCGTTTGTTTTTTGTTGTTTTGATGCTGTTGTTTGTTGGGTTTTTTTTTGTTTCCAGTTTCAGATTTAAATATTTTGTTTAAGGGTAAACCATTACAGGTCTTGTTTATCGGTTGTCTAAACTAAACTTATAATAGCATATTTATTAAAGTAATAAAGTAATTTTTAGAAAAATTAATATCAAAGACCGTGCCTACATATTAGTTTATTCCTAAAAAACAGTTTATGTTTTTATTAATTACATAGTCAGTGCAACAAATGTTCACTTATATCATATTGTAAGACATCAAAATAGAATTGCTAAAGAACTGAAATCCAACAGGATCGCTCAATTTGATGATCATCTATGCAAAGAAACTGTTATTTTAAATACAAAGCACCAGCATTATTAAATTGCAATGGTTACATAGCAATCAAGTCTGTATTAAATCTAAAATACGTATATTAGTGACTATTAACTGGACACTTATGTTGATGTGGTAAAGATCCTTGAAGTGCAATGTACAACATAGCTATCTGTCTATGACAGCGATTTGTAGTTCTACCTCAACGGCTTCTGCTACTACAAGGGACCAGGCAGGTTGCATAGCACCATTAAAAAAGGCTGCCAACGATCCCAGCAACACAAAGATCCACTCTGGCTTGCTTAGTTTGAAGATACGACGCCAGGTTTTGGGAGCCAACTTTCCTTTCTCGGCTAGAATGCCTTTTGTGCTGGATTTCTGCAAAAGTATATATATATATATATAAAATATTTTTTTTATTTTTATTGGTAATGTTAATTTTGACAGTTTCCAGGTTGGAGATGAAATGGGTTTTTTTATTCTCTATAGAGGAAGGGAGAGAATTCTCTCCCTCTCTCCGGGTTGAACGTCTCTTAGATACCCCTGGGGGATCCTATACGGCGACAAAGGAGATGCAATGGGCAGTGGTGCTATAATTTAACTTGGTAAACTACCATAGGATCGAAGTCAATGTTGGTCTCTAGTCCATGTTCTATATTCTGCCAAGAGTGGAAGGTAGTCATGGTGTCAATAAATGCCTACAATGTGGACAGTATATATGAGCCACAGGTTAAACGATTAAAATGAAAACGTTTATTTTTTGTTACACATTTTAAAGCGTTGAGATATTAATTAAAGTAAACATATAAAAGCAAAAAGCAGCTAAAACAAAGAGTCGATTATCTGAAACTGTTCTTCTGCTAACCCCATACAAGAATATACCCTTTATTGTGTGTTTACGTTCCTGGGTTTAAATATCATTGAATTTAGAAGAAATCTATGATAGTTACAGACAAAAAACGTATATTTTCTTTACCAAAATCGAAAAGATTGTTTGCACTCGTTAAACTTAGCAGGCTATAAATAACTCACCCGACGGCTAGCGTCAGTGTTTGAAACGTCCAAATCTTTCTTTTTTTCGCCAACAACGTCTTTATCTGAATTTTTAGTTTCCTTTCCAGCTGGAACAAAGTAGCTTGTGATATGTAATTAAATCAACAGTTTGAAAGTTAGTGCATTTTTAAGCTAAAATGTTTATATGATATTAAAAGGCTGCTATATTTCCGCCTTGTTAATTAGTTTTTAAAAAACCCACAATATTAACTTTTTTTTTTTTTACTTTTTTATTTAACACTTTAGATTGAAGCGAAACAATATCGACGACTATTAAATTAAGGCGCTTTTCCTTCTTCGTTAGAAAATTGTAGTTTTATTATCGAATTGGCAGACTTGCTTTAAATCGATATTTTACAAAAGCTTAACATAATGAGTATTCTCATTAGCTAGCTAAGCTGATAACATAAGTTTTCTGTATCCTTTTCCAACAATTATCTAAGTTTGGTTCTTTAGTGAAAACACTTCTTTAAATTAAATGGTAGTATAATGTTCAAGGTAAAAAAGAAAAGTTAAAAAACTTACCCAGTGCCTGAAATCAGAAAAAATAGTTATTAATATTAGTGATAAAAATAGGGAAATGTATCAATAAATCAATTACATTTTAAAGTGCTAGTGGCGTGTAGTGTTAGAAATAAAATAAAAAACAATAACATTGCAGTATTTAAATAGAATTGAAAAAATAATATTTTGCGGTTGGTAGAGAGTGCAAAAATAAAATACACGTCAAAATTAGTGTCGCATCAAAAATAATTTATCAGTACAGATCATCATAACTTGTTTATTGTACTTTGTTTTGGTTTTGGTTTTTTATTAGTATACTTTATTAATTTTGAAGAAATGCGAATGATTATCTGGTTGGTAACCAAACACGTATCATATCGTACCTGGCTGGACACCAGATCGAAGTAGATTCCTTGCTTGGCCATGAGCTGTTTGTGTGTGCCTCTCTCTGCCACCTTGCCGTTGTCGAAGACCACGATACTGTCTGCGTTCATTACTGTGGACAGGCGGTGCGCGACGATCAGAGTTGTTCGCCCTTTACTCGCCTGAAGAGAGATTTGAAGACAAGACTAAGTAATGAAACACAATACATGTATGAAGAACTTGTGTCAGGTCGTGACTTTATGTGACCAAAAGAAAGGTTACACGGCCTTTGGAAATGGGTCTCTTTGAAAGTTTAGATTTTTTTTTATTTTGTAAGAAAGATAAAACCATTTATAGTCTAGAAATGTGATCCAAGTTGTGAGCCATAATTAATAATACTGTTAATTTACTACTTTAAAACTTGAGGGAGGATAACAATGTCACCGTTCAGACTGCCAAAGATAGGGTAATACCTTGGGTTAACCAGCATTTATTCAATACAAGTAACTGCTAATTACTTCTTTTAACGTTCAATAAAATATTATTTTCATGGTTAAGTAAAACAAAACAAAATCCCCAACCTTATCTAGCGCATCCTGCACGATGGCCTCACTCTCCGTGTCCAGTGCTGACGTCGCCTCGTCCAGCAACAAAATCTTCGGGTTCTTGACCAGCGCTCTGGCTATGGCGATTCTTTGTTTCTGACCACCGCTGAGCTGGGCTCCTCTCTCACCCACATGGGTGTCAAAACCCTGAAGAATTGAGGTTTTCGTTAAGTTCCCTGTGATTTTTCGTCTATTACAAATTACAATACACATGAACGCTATCTTCAACGTTGACAAGTTGATCAAAAAGTTCCACCTTTTTTAAAACAGTTTTGTTTTATAATTGAAGGAGGATTGTTTTTGAAACACAAATAAATGTCTTGTTATACAATGTTACTCCTATTGATTAAACCACATCACCACTAACAGGCTTGTCTTCATTAATTTGATAACATTAATTTTTACATAATTACGACGTTACATAAAATTGCTAACATAATGATGCAGTTTTTAGAAAAAATGAAAGTAACTGATTAAGATGTCTGGGTTTTTTTTTCAATATATCTTTTATCCAAATTAAGTTTTGTTTGTTATAGAACAGATAAATAGGACGTCTTTCAAAGATTCATTCGTGTGGCGGGGCAGTGCTATTTTGGTCTCTCTGTGAGATAAACCACTATTTTAGCAATTTTACTATATTACGTGCAATTCAAAGACGAAGAGAGTTGCACATACATCTGGCATTTGCATTATGAAGTCATAGGCGTTGGCACACTTGCAGGCTGCGATCACTTCATCCATGGTGGTGCCCTCTCTTCCATACTTGATGTTCTCGACGATAGTGGTGGCAAACAGCACTGGCTCCTGGTTCACGATGCCGATATTTTGACGCAGCCATCTGGTGTTTATTTTCCGGATATCTATGCCGTCTATACACAACTGTTGGGTAAAATTACAGTCATTGCATCAAGTCACATACATAGATGGGTAAAGAGGAAGTCAAGGAATAGAAATTTATTTTTATCACATTATTTATGGAATAGACAATAACGTTAGAAGGGACTTTCTCAGTGTAATCTGTCTTGTAGTATTTTATATAATCAACTGGTAAATTATCAGACCTAATGATTAATGAAGTCTTGCTTAACACTGATGCAGTAGTTTCAAGAGTTATAGATAACATAAATTTTGGTATTTGAGAAAGTCTTTTCTAGCCTGAGCTAAATCTAGTTATTGCAAATGGTGCATACATTGGCTATTCTTAATAGATTGCAATATCAAACAAGAAAATGGAGTTAGAATAACGTATTGAAATCCTTACTGCTCAGAACAATTAACAAAAATAACATCAATCTTTGGTTCCGAAAAAAAACATTTGGGGATATGATATTGCAATTGAATCTTTATTTTTACGGATTTTGGTGTGTGTCTCAGTTAACTACCTCAACTAAACGTGAACGTGCTTCCTTAAGTAATCCAGTCAGTGCTCGTCCTAAAATCATACGGCCCCTTTCTTTCCCACGTTTAAACAAAGCTATGTGTAGGATATCGTAACATACTGGTCGGGTCGAAAGCATTATGGCATGTTATCCCTACAACATCACGTTGTCCTTACAAACAACTCGTCTTGAAACCTTCATTAAGAAGTCTTATGGCGAGTTGTAAGCGTAAGCAGCGTGACTTATGATTACAACCCTCTGTCGCTGTTTGCAGCACTTTAGTCCGCGATATTGCGGGGGGGCGCCGTGGTCCAGGGGTAGAACATCGGCTTCCGACGCAAAAGGTCCCGAGTTCGAATCCTGGCGGTTGCGTTCCCTACTGGTTGGGTCGGTGTCAGTATAATGTGACCGGCTGAGACAGGAGTAATGGGATCCCCACCCTGTCTCGTGTGTAGCAGACATACAATTGTCAAACGTCCGTCATGGGGCACGTCCACAATACAGCCTATATAGTGCTGATGTTGGACGTTAAACCAACTCAACTCAACTCAACTCAACCCGCGATATATCTGACATTCGACATTCAGAAACCAACCAACCTGCCCATAAATAAAATTGTGAACCCGGAGATCTATCGCAAGTGATCTATGTTGAAACCAATGGTGTTTGTAGAATAACCAGCAAATTTCAACGTGTTTAGTATCCATTACTTCACTACTAACCTGCCCGGCGTCAGGGTCGTAGAACCTCTGCAGTAGCTGTACCACAGTGCTCTTGCCGCATCCACTCTGACCAACCAGGGCTACGGTTTGACCAGCTGGTACGGTCAGGTCAAGGCCTTTCAGGATCTGGCAAATATATATGGATCAGGAGAAATAATACAGAATACGATTTGCAGTTGTATTGATGCTGGTGTGATATACAAACGTACCTTTTAATATTATTTGGTGTTTATTTTCTTTCTTCTGTTGTCATGCTGACTACGGTTAATATAACCATTGGTAAATTATCAGACCTAATGATTAATGAAGTCTTGCTTAACACTGATGCAGTAGTTTCAAGAGTTATAGATAACATAAAATTTGGTATTTGAGAAAGTCTTTTCTAGCCTGAGCTAAATCTAGTTATTGCAAATGGTGCATACATTGGCTATTCTTAATAGATTGTAATATCAAACAAGAAAATGGAGTTGGAATAATGTATTGAAATCCTTACTGCTTAGAACATTTAACAAAAATAACATCAATCTTTGGTTCCGAAAAAAAACATTTGGGGATATGATATTGCAAAGGAATCTTCAGTTTTACGGATTTTGGTGTGTGTCTCAGTTAACTACCTCAACTAAACGTGAACGTGCTTCTTCCTTAAGTAATCCAGTGCTCGTCTTAAAATCATACAGCCCCTTTTCTTTCCCTCGTTTAAACAAAGCTATGTGTAGGATATCGTAACATACTGGTCAGGAGTGGAGTTGAGTTGGGTTAACGTCCAACATCAGCACTATATAGACTATATTGCGGACGGGTCCCAAGACTGGCGTCTGACAATTTTTTGTGCTGCCACACACGAGACAGGACAGGGATGCCATGACTCCTGTCTCAGCCAGTGACATTATACTGACACCCATCCAACCAGTAGGGAGCGAAATCGCCAGGGCTCGAACCACGGACCTTTTGCATCGGAAGTCGACGTACTACCCCAGAGCCACCGCCCCCCCCCTCCCCTCACATTCTGGTCAGGTTGGTAGCATTATGGCATGTTATCCCTACAACATCACGTTGTCCTTACAAACACCTCGTCTTGAAACTGACATTAAGAAGTCTTATGGCGAGTTGTAAGCAGCGTGACCTTATGTTTACAACCCTCTGTCGCTGTTTGCAGCCCTTTAGTCCGCGATATTGCGGGGGGCGCCGTGGTCCCGGGGTAGAACATCGGCATCCGACGCAAAAGGTCCCGAGTTCGAATCCTGGCGGTTGCGTTCCCTACTGGTTGGGTCGGTGTCAGTATAATGTGACCGGCTGAGACAGGAGTCATGGTATCCCCACCCTGTCTCGTGTGTAGCAGCACGTACAATTGTTAAACGTCCATCATGGGGCCCGTCCACAATACACCCTATATATTGCTGATGTTGGACGTTAAACCAACTCAACTCAACTCAACTCAACCCGCGATATTTCTGACATTCGACATTCAGAAACCAACCAACCTGTCCATAAGTTGTGAACCCGGAGATCTATCGCAAGTGATCTATGTTGAAACCAATGGTGTTTATAGAATAACCAGCAAATTTCAAGGTGTTTAGTATCCGTTACTTCACTACTAACCTGTCCGGCGTCAGGGTCGTAGAACCTCTGCAGTAGCTGTACCACAGTGCTCTTGCCGCATCCACTCTGACCAACCAGGGCTACGGTTTGACCAGCTGGTACGGCCAGGTCAAGACCTTTCAGGATCTGGCAGATATGGAGCAGAGAAATAATACAGAATACGATTTGCAGGTGTATTGATGCTGGTGTGATATACAAACGTACCTTTTAATATTATTTGGTGTTTATTTTCTATCTCATTTTGTCATGCTGACTACGGTTAATATAACCATATTACCATAAAATTTCAATTTTTAAAGTTTACTCCTATCTTTTCCAAGAAGTATCTATATTCTCTTAAAGTTAAATATACACAAAAAGTGTTTAATAGCCACCTTGACATCGTCTCTGGATGGGTAGGAAAAGTGCAGGTCTCTCAACGTGATTTTCCCGGTTAGAGATGTCGGCTTGAGCCCTACTTTTGACTCACTGTCAATTGCCGATACCTGGAAAGAGATAATGATATAAATGTAGATTACAATGCCATAAATCTTAATCAAAACATGTGTCGGTGTAAATGTAGATTTAGTCAAAACTTGTTCTCATTTTTTATATTTCTATATATCTATACCAATAATTTTATATTTTGTCCATGACAGCAAATTTAGATAATTACTTACATAAATCAATAATTCTAAATATGTTTCTCAATCTGTGTTCACACCAACATGGGTAAACCATATAAAAGAGGAATATCATAAGTTTTCATGCCGGGCATCCTCTATGGATATTAGTCCCTAGCAGGTCTAATGCTAATATCCTTATGACGCAGTTTGTGCCCACCACATTCTTAATTGGACGGCCATATGACATAATATAATGAACCAGCCTGGGACCGACTGCGAGTTGCAATAGACGCCTATATGTAGACATAGCGTGTGATAAACTTACAACAATCTTCAAGGAAAGCATACAAAGATTAAGTAAAGCATCTCACCCTATCAATGATGGCATAGACCCCGTGGGCCGCTGCCCTTCCGTTGTTCACAGTCATCACTACAGGCAGAGCCAGACCCAGACACTGACTGCCAATCAGGGCCACCATGAACACCTGGGGACGTCCCACATCACACAAAGTATTAAAATATATCATTGAGTAAGCCTGGTATGTTGGAGTTGCATCGAAAGCAGAAAAAAATTGTTACGGTAATTTTCGTATCATTCTTTAAAAAATTTGAATGTGAAGTATTCTTTTAAAAACGGAAATGTATTTGTCCCATTTGGACTGCTCAAGGATAAAGCGGTAAAGGTAACAGATAATAGAACGAATAATTTAGCTTTCTTAAGTATTTCCCTGCACCTATTATTTATTTCTAAAACAATACATTCAATTGCACAATGGTTAAAAAAACATTTATTACTTTTTCTTGTTCTTCTTCACAGAGATAATAGGAATTTTGAATGTGTCAACATTCTGTTTCATGGATTTTTCAGCTCACCAGTAACATCTTCACATGAATTACTTTTTTAACTACCTTATTTTTTCGCAATTGCGATCGTAGCTGCCAGTCACGCTAAAAGCAACAAACAGTTGTCAGTACAGGATCAGAAACACTTGATATAGCATAATTATTTATTTCCCGTTGAACATAGCACTCACCGCCATCATCTCGTGAACTTCGTAGTCTCCATCCCGTACCAGTTTACCGCCATACCAGAAGCCGAGACCTAAGGTGCATACAACCACTCCCCAACTGGCACCTTGGCCTAGTCCACTGGCAATGCTCTTCTTGATACCGTATTCCCTGGCTTTCAGTAAGGTTTTCTTGTACCTGAAGGAAATACGGAATACATCTATGTAATGTTAGCTACTAAGGGAGAGAGAAACAGCAGTTAACCATTTTGAAAGTAACGAGAGGTCGAGACAATGAATATTTTTAATGGCACTTTTTTGTGTGTAAAAATTGAACATTTAATATCAATCAAAGCATATATAACTTGTTATATGTAGAATATTAACAGCTTCAGAAAAAAAATATTATTATTGTTGGCAGTGGAAAAAGTTAATAGGTTTATAAGTAATGAGAAGAACACATTGAACTTACTGTTCTACATTATAACCTCGAAAATTCTAATACTGTATGGAACAGGCTAAGACTTTAGTGCATATGAATATTCACCTCTGCGACTCTTTCTCCTGACCATTGTAAGCCTGTACAGTACGGATGGAAGAGAAGACTTCCTCAGCGATACCTCCAGCCTTAGCATAGGCCTGTCTCTCAAGGGTTGACAGGTTAGTGTATGCCTGTGGTATAGAATATACTTGAACAAATAGGTTTCTTAAATGTTTGATTTAGTAATGTACATCGCCAAGAACTACGCTATCGTGCGAGTGGATCTTAAGATAAACGCTGTGCGATTTTACATACTGGTATCCATATACAGAGTGGCGGGCGCAGGAATTCTGTCTCAGCCAATTGGCTTATACTGACACGAACTTAAACAGAGAGGACAGAACGGCTTGATCGGGTATCGAACACTGCACCTCCTGTTTAAATGTCCGCACTCTACAGACTGAGCTTTATCGCCCTCCATCACAACCCTGCACAGAGTTGTAATCATGAAACCTTATGTTTCTTTTTGTTATTTTAAAACGTCAAATGATATTTTTGATAAAACATAGATCACAACCAAGTACAGATATTCGTCCCATCGACATGAAAATTAGGCTATCATAACGTTGCTATTTGTTGTACTGATTTTTTTTCATTGACCTATATCAAATAAAATACAGTAAAGTTGTTGAACTGTTATAAGCGACATACTAATGTCTTCTTGTACTTACAACTCCCATGATCGCAAAACTCAACACAAGTAGAGGTGTTCCTAACTGCATGACAAGAGCAAGTTCCCAGCCGTAGTAAAAGATGATGAAAAATCCCAGGATGGATCCTGCCATATATTGAACAGCCGTCCCAAGCTTGTCGCCTATGGCCTCGTGAACACGACTGATGTCACTGATAATACAAAAACAAGCAGTCGTCAGTAAAGCAATTACATTTAACATTTTAGTCTACATTTTGGTGTTGCTTGATATACAGGAAGTCCATGAAAATGATATAAACGATACATTCCATGGGGGAGGTTATAAGGGCTTCATTCTTTATTATTATTGTGAGATTCCGATCTCTCAAAGTATGGTTAGTAGGATTTAAATGTATGTTTGGTGAGATTTTATAAACATAAAATCATAAAATGTGTCAGGCATATAGCTTCGGTATGTCCTTCTTTATCAAGGTCTATAACATAAGTGCAATGTTATTTGTTGGTTTTGTTGTAGTTGTTGTTTTGCTGTATTTGGTTTTGGGGATTCGAATTTTATTCGAAATTCCCGTAGTGAAGGTTCCAGCTGGAAAACTAAGTTCCAATTCCATTCTAAGAAACCGTGGTATTCTAATCTGAGATTAATGATTCTGTTAGAAAAGTGGGCGTACCATTTTCCAGGAAATGTACGAGAGAATACCCAAGCTGTACATTGGTATGTTAATCTAACAATATTGACACTATATAGCGGCTGTGTCTCAAATACCAACTTACTCTGTGAGCTTGACGGTCATCTCCCCACAGCTGTTGGCGTCAAACCAGGCCATCTCCTGCCGCATGATGTTTCTGTAGAAGGCCAGTCGCATGCGGATCACCTGACGCTCTGCGGTGTACACAAACAGGAACACCTGGGCGAACGCTGCCAGGCTAATAACAAGGCCTCCGCCTAAATAATAAGAGATTAATAAATACAATTATACAATGCAAAAACATTTATGGTTAGTTGTGCTTGCAATTTTTTTAATTATTCCTATTTTTAAAAATTATTTTCTAAAATAACGTAAAAGATAGTTTTTTTAGGAGGACTTTGTTTTGTTCAAGTTAACATGCTGTTTGTTTTGGTTTGTTATTGTAGTTGTTTTTTGTAAAAGAGATTATAGTTCTTAACTCTAGTGAGATCAAAATCAAAATGTCTTTTAATGTTTAAATATAATTTAATTTGGAATAAGAATATAATGAAATAGATAACTCTGTGTTAACTGCTGATGCAAAACTTTCGTTATATACCACTTTTAGTATGCTACAGGGTTATAAAGGCAAATGTCAGCCGAAAAAGCAAAATGAGAAAAAAAATGAAATATCATCACTAAACAGCAAAGAACCAAAATGATCGCCTTAAGCAAGATGAGCATATTTTCATAATTATAATAAATGTTTAAATCCATTTTTTATTTAATACATAAACAATTTGGTAAATATCGTGTTGACAATAATACTTCATACCCAAATATATGAGAGATAATTTCGCCATCTCGTCAAAGACATCGTCAAAATCTTGATCCAGGATACTACAGCTTTTCATCTCAGTGCCATTGTAGAAATCTTCTAGCTCTGGACAGAGCGGTCTGTGGATGTTAGAGAGAAAGAGAGGTAGAGAAACAGGGAGAGAGAAATAGAGAGACACAGAGAGAGAGGGAAAAATCCTTTAAAGTTGCGCCATCAATCTGATTTTCATCGCAAAGGAAGTGGTGGGGAGCTGGGTTAAGTTGTAGTGGGCTTCTTTTGGGCTGGTTCAATCCCACAATGAGGATACCATGTTGTTGTTGTTGTTGTTGTTGTTGTTGTTGTTGTTGTTGTTGTTGTTGTTGAATTGTCAGTATATTGTGACAGGCTGAGATCAGAGTGTCCTTTTTGTTCTGTCTCTGTGTTTCAGAACGTGAAAATTGGTGGATCTGAGTCTCGAGAACAATCTGACATAGTTATAGATATCGTATAGTTGTTGACATTGAACGTTAAAAATTCAACCAACCAACCTTAACAAATTATAGCCATATTTTTAAGTGAGTAAGTACAAAACCTATTTAATCAAACTGAGTTCAGTATGGTTTTTTAAGAACATTTAGTCACCAGATAGTACCATTTACATGATGTGTAGTCGCAATTGAAAAATAGGGCTTTTCATTTTCCTTAATATACTTAATTGCAAAATTGGTCAAAACAAAATTATTCCTTGTAGCGATACTGATTTAAGTATAAAACTCTGGTTCCCGTCAATCGAAATATTCTTCTTTTGATGAATCATAATATTAAAAACTAAGCTTATATACAGATATTGCAGAGTATTAGTTAATATGGTGGTGAGCAGTTAAAATGTGATAAATAGGAGCATTAATATTTAACAGCCGCTGTTAGCGTTTCATTTGTTTGGTTACTTTTGTTATTTTTCATAATAATTATAACAAGTCGATAAGGTACGTAAAAGGACTTGTATTTGTGAACTATCAATGTTTCACATTTTGTAACACTTGAAATATGTTCAAATCTATAATTTGTTAATGCTACGCATATCGCTGCCCGTCGCATGCTGGCTAAAAGACATTATGATCGCAATACCAAGGCCAACTGCCTGGATTGTTCAGCTTGTGGTGGGCTGAAATCTACAGTGGACGTAGTAGTTGAGTTGGTGTAACGTCCAACATCAGTACTATATAGGCTATATTGTGGAGGGACCCCAAGAGTGACGTCTGACAATTTTATGTGCTGCCAAACACGAGACAGGGCGGGGAAACCATTACTCCTGTCTCAGCCGGTCACATTAAACTGACACCGACCCAACCAGTAAAGAGTGAAATCGCCAGGGCTCGAACCACGGACCTTTTGCGTCGGAAGCTGATGTTCTACCCCAGGCCCACGGCGCCCCCAAGCTAACTTACACAAATTTTTTCCATTGAAAAATAAAAACCCACTCACTCGAAGTCTTTAATTTCCTTCCTTGCGTCGTACCATGTAGTGTTGTGAGCTGCTAGGAACTCAGGCACTCGACCCAGCAGCTTCTCAAACTTGCCGAAGTTGACGAAGCCATCCACTGCTTTTACAAAGATGATCACCATAAAGGGATAGGACAGGCCGTTGATTAGGGCGCATATTAATCCAATCATTATCAGGAATCGATCTGTGGCTGTCGCAAAACGAAACTGGCGTGGACAAAATGAAACAGGCGTTTATTGAGAGTGCAACAAAAAATCTTAATTATCTAATTGCATTAAGTAGACTCTAAACAATAACTTTTTTATTTTTTTTTTAAATTATGTTTTGTAAACTTTTACATAGTAAAAATCATTATCTACTGGCATATCATTTTGTACATTATGTTATTGTTTAGAAAGCAGATGCATTTTCTAGTCAACGTTTTGTATATACATTAGTGAATTAGGGCAGTCGACATTTCATTTCGTATTGAAATAATATGAAATTAACAAACTCTGTAACCTAATAGACGTTAGAGAGATGAGATTCTTCGTCCTTCGATCACAGAAATGTAAAGAAAACATTCCCACAATATATATTTACCACATATTTGACTTATCTTACCAACTGCAAAGTCGATATTCTAGGCTCTTTCTCTTTCTTTTTTGTCTCTTCATCTTTGCCCTCATTGTCATCTTTCGCTGATCCATACGATAAATTAGAGGGTGGATCTTGTTCATCCACAAGGTGCTGTTCATCTTCAGCTTTCTTCCCTCTGTATCCCGGCGCAGAGCCACCATTTTCGTTCGCTTTAAGACAGATACAAAATGTGTATTCCAATGGTGACAAGTTTATGTAGATTGAATTATTTTTTTGTATTTGTTTATTATGTATACTTTATAAAATCAAGAGATGCAGAATCAGAGGCGATTTTTTTAAAGCTGCGGAAAACTCGTCTGTTCTATTCTTCATTCTTATTCTATATGTAAAGCCATGTTCTTATATAAATGCTTTAGTTTTGTAAAGTAATATATCCATGTAATGTTCTTTTGGACATAGATGTTTAAATGAATAAAAAATGAGCTGATTTTCTTGGAAATGGCGCACTGCAAATCTACTTCTTCTTCTTCTTAATTTTATTATTATTATTATTATTATTATTATTATTATTATTATTATTATTATTATTATTATTATTATTATTATTATTATT
>RQTK01000564.1:281063-314077 GCA_003991915.1 Elysia chlorotica | reverse complement strand
ATTATTATCATTATTATTATTATTATTATTATTATTATTATTATTATTATTATTAATATTAGCATTGTTGTTGTTATGACATACTCCTAACTATCGTACTCTAAAAGATAAGCGCAATAGACATAATTAATTTTGTAGGGTTTATTGAATGCCACTGTACTAAAATTAAGGTTTAAACGTATTATATAATGTTTTCAGTTGTCCATAGCAAGACGTGTCCGTTCTTATAACAATTATCGTTTCGTGAATATTCATGTTTCTGTGATATCACTCAACCAATGTGACATATTTCATACACTTCTAAAGATGTGTTGTTTGGTTTTTTTTTTTTTATATTGTTTCTTTTTGTTTGTTTTTATAGTGTTTCTTTTTGTTTGTTTGTTTTTATATTGTTTCTTTTTGTTTGTTTTGTTGTTGTTTTTGTTTTCATTTTGATTTTGAAAAAAAATGTCAAAGAGGTATAATATTAGTGCAGCCTGTTTATGTCTCTATTTCCAATTTTAAAAAACAAGACACATTTATAATTATGGCATAACGCGTACGTGTTTTTTCCTCCATTGAATTGTGGCTCTTTATATTTTTGCTAATTATTTAGTGAGTAAAATAACTATTTTAGAATTAATAAAAGTATTTGTTAATAAATATTTCAACCTTTTCAAAATTTTATGTGATTCTTCTATTTTTAGCATCTTGCAAACACCTTAACTCGCCTTTTAAAATAATATTTAGCAGGTATTTTTAGAATTACTGTGTTATTTGATTCACCTTTTTGCATAGTATCCCCTCGTTACAATGTAAACAATATAATTTTTAGTATAAAAAAGGTTTATAAAAAAGGTAAGTGTCAAACATTATATCAATTTATAGATTCATAAAAAAACGTTCTAATTCTCCAGTGTTGTACTTTATATTTTATAAAAGTTACCAAAGACAGATACAAAATAACCGGCGCTAAAAGTTTGCAGGAAGTATTCACTAGAAAGAGAAAGCAATCTGGATTTCTTAGGAAAATAGTTTCTAAACTAAAAAAAAAACGGATTGACTGACAACGTATATAAAACGAATAATATTAAATTCATAGACATCCATATTGTTTTTTCAGTGTATCGCTTCTATTATTTGAAAGGCGAGTATCTGAAGATCAATGATCTTTAGTTCAATAAAGATTACTATTCTAAGCAAGGGTTTATGAAAAACATCTACCAAACGTTGGTTTTGTATCCTTATAATATATTGTACAATGAATTACAAAAAGAGACTCTAAAACAGATAACAAAAATGAGACACTTCGTTTTTTTTGGTAACCGCCGTATACTATATAGCATTACTACTTAACATAGTTTACATGTTTTGCTTATTTTTAAATGTATTTAATATTTTACAAAATACTATAAATTGAGTTTAGGTTTAACATACATTTTTTGTATATTGTATAATTTTAAGCTTAAAAGTAAATACGCTGTATACATTGAGAAAAAAATGAAACTCACCTTCTTGGTAAGAAATACGACCAATACTTACCATCATTATTGTTGTACCTTTCCGCATTCATGATTATATCCGTGCATGGAACTATGTTTTTGTGTCCTTGATGTTATATTTGTTGGTATCCAGCGCACAGTTTACTATACGTGTCTTTGAAGCAGTACCAAAATACTCAGAGGTTTGTTCCAACCCTTCTTAAGTAAATTGGTTCGTCAATGCATTATACACGTATTTAATTTTTTAAAAGATTTAAAACCGTTTACAAATAGAACAAAAATCACAACTTTGTTTCATGGTTCTATATATGTATATATACATTGCCATTCATATTAAAATTATAAATCAAGTGTTCACGGAAAATAACTGCTCACACAGCGTGCATCGTTATTATCAACCAGATAACTTTTCAACTGTATCTAAATATTAACAGTTTAACATTTTGTATCAAAATGGAATGTCTTCTTTATAGATCATCAAGGCTGTTTTTGCATGCACTGCTTGAAATTTAAAAAAGAAACTCTTGTGAAAATAATGCAGGCGTTTTTAAACGTCCAATACTATCTGGACAGCTAGAGGTTTGGAAATTGATGCCAAAATCACGATAACATGACTATGTTTTTCACTGTAGAAGTATTTATCATACTCAATTTGACACGTGTCAAGGTTGTTGACTTCATGTCATTTATGCCTTGGGTTTTAACTGTGATTCGATTTGATACATATAAGTCTAAATGTAAATGTATTTATTACAGCCAAACGCGAAGGTTGTCAAACTTGCATATTACTCATACATTTCATTTAATTCTGAAATTGGGAAAGTCATGGCTGAAGCTGTTTTGTACCGCCAGAAACGCCCTTCGTATATTAATGTGAGTGTTGGGCTATGCTGAAACGTGACTGTGTACACCATTACTTAATAATAAAGTAAGAACCACTGAACCTTAGCGGTAACCAGTGTTGCTACTGACAATTTCGGACAAATTTATTTTAATGATATCTCATGTTTACTGTAACCATTGACTCTCTGATTTCTATATCTAAGTAGTTGCTGGTTTACAATTTAACATCTTTTCTTTTAACATGTTAACAATGACATAAATGTCGTTACCTTTTATTTGTGCCGAACATAAAAAGTAATTAAAAGGGATGATTGCACTATGTCGTGCTGACATTGCCTGGCTAAAATGAAATAATATAGCGCAATGTATTTTTTGATTATAAAGTAGCGTTGATTTTTATTTTTATATTAAAAATTTGGTGAAATGTTTAAATAAATTACTTTAAAAGTCGTTTGTGTAGAAGGACAAAGTGGGCGTACACAGGTATGAGAGTCAAAGAGAGAGAGAGAGAGAGAGAGAGAGAGAGAGAGAGAGAACGAGAGAGAGAGAGAGAGAGAAAGAGAGACAGAGAGAGAGAGAGAGAGAAAGAGTTAGACAGATAGACAGTCAGAGACAGAAGGAGACATGCACAGATATAGGTTGAATGGGTTTCTTTATGTAATGCCCAATGTCAACAGCAAGGGTACTTAGTGGACAGGTTTCGATACTACCGTCTCACAATTTTACTTCCTGCCACTTAGAGACAGGCACCATGACTCCTGTCTTAGCCCTTCACATTTCACCGACACTGACCTAACTAGTTACTGGGGTTTGACAGATAGTACCAATTTGATAACATGTGCAGCCTTTTTATTCTTATAATATTTCAAACTTTAAAGGATTTTGTTAAAACGAATTTTTATATCTTATGTAATGGCACTTCCAGCTACAGTTTCCATTTTCTAAACTGTTATGGTCACCGCTCAATCTCGCATTTTTATATTCACGTAATGTTGGTTGATTTTGTTTTGTGTTTTGTTGTTTTTTTTTATCGTTGTTGTTGGGTTTTTTTTTCCGTGAATATAAACGCAATGTATCTTTTTATTAGATAATATCCCAGCATACCAAATGCCCTAAGAGCTAGATATAGTTAAGCTGTTTCAAATCACCATAAAAAATCATTGTCTACAAAGGAAAGTTTTTGATAAATATAATGTGCGCTTTGAGTTGTAAAATATGCGACAAAGATTGCACACGTGTTTTGCAACTTAAACAAAAGCCAAAGAAAAATGTGTATTTTGAAGTCGTTTTATTTACAACCCTTTATTGCATAGTAATACACGTGCAAAGTTAAGAGTTCAAAAATTTTCGAAAATACAATCACCTATAAACTGAAGCTGGCATATTTATATATTTCCCGTTATCATTATTATAGTATTACAAAAATGCTTTTAGGTGAAAAGGATACTTATAATGGCTAAATAAAAAACTAGTTAAATTATTCACACTAGTTTTTCAAAGCAAAGGTCTTAAAAAGGACCCATTTTATTAATAAATTTAATTAAATGAACATTAATGTATGCCTCATGCCTATAAAAAATGTTTTTTTTCTCTTTTCCCCTTTTTTTCTTTTTAGTACTATTACTTTTGTCTCAATATCTCTCTCATTCCCTATCTCTCTTTTCTTTCTCTCTCTCTCTCTTTCCCATCTGTCTCTCTCTTTGTCTCTTTCTCTGTTTCTCTCTGCCTCTCTCTCAATCTCTTTCTGTCTCCCTATCTCTCTCAGTCCATCTTTCTATTAAAATCTTCCCATTTACTATCATTTTCTTCTCCGTAGACTCTTTTTTACCATACACTTTCTATTTTTCAATATATCTTTCTTTCTCTCTCTCTCTCTCTCTCTCTCTATATATATATATATGTATTTCTCTCTCTCTCTCTCTCTCTCTCTCTCTCTCTCTCTCTCTCTCTCTCTCTGTATCGCCCTCACAAGCATAGTCAATTTTTCCGTTCTTCTTTCGTAACACCCTTTATTGTCATGAAAACACTAAAATTAATAATTGTTGCAATTTTGTTTACGTTGGTTACGCAGCTATTTACATTGACATTATATTATATAACTGTAAAATCAAACTATTTTATAAACTTAATGGAAGAAAAGTAACGCTATGAAAATGGCAGTATTGTTTATGAATGCTGGGCGTTCTGTAAATTGTAGTAGAGCCCTCGCTTTGCCATGAGAGTGTCGTGGGTTCCAATCTCGTGCACCACTCCATCTTTGAAGACAGCGATCTTGTTGGCGTCCTTGATAGTGGTCAGTCTGTGTGCAATGGTGATACACGTCCGGCCAGCCCGAGCTTTGTCCAGCGCCTCTTGGACAATCTGTGAAAGGGCAGGGAAGGTCCACGTATGAAACTTTATTCATCATTGAGTGAATTTAGACGTCCCATACAGAGTTGGAAAGCTGTATCTAAGACTTATAGTGCATGTGAATGGTTAATCTTAACAATTGTTCACGGTTCAACAATCTCAAGATTTCTTTGGGGGCGCGGTGGCCCTGTGGTAGAACATCGGCTTCCGAGGCAAAAGGTCCGGGTTCGAGTCCTGGCGATTTCCCTCCCTACTGGTTGGGTCGGAGTCAGTTTAATGTGACCGGCTGAGACAAGAGTCATGGTATTCCCACCCTGTCTCGTGTGTGGCAGCACATAAAATTGTAAGACGTCAGTCTTGGGGCCTGTCCACAATATAGCCTATATAGTGCTGATGTTGGACGTAAAACCAACTCTCATAATAGGACATAAATTATTAATCATTTGACACAAACTGAACCCTTCCTTTCCTTAAACATAATCTGCCCTTCACAATTAAACAACATCAATCTTTGTTTCCGTCATAGCATTATAAAAATAGCAGTTATCACAGTAGTTGTTACCTTCTCACTCTCGTTGTCCAGCGCCGAGGTGGCCTCATCCAGCAGTAAAATCTTGGGGTTTCTGATGAGAGCTCGGGCAATGGCTACTCGCTGTTTCTGACCGCCACTCAGTTGGGTCCCTTTACTGCCAACATTCGTGTCGTAACCCTGTATGTCAATGGATGAAAAATATATTCTGTAACATTATGCGATGTTGTAAAAGTACCATACGTAATCCGCAAAACTAAAGGTCGTAAACACCGCATTATTTAAAGGGATATTCCTATTACAATCTTCATGAAACTCAGTTGGGTCCCTTTACTGCCCACATTCGTGTCGTAACCCTTGAATGAAAGCAGTAGTTATGAGTCAGAGTTTTTAAAATTTCATTTAGAAGAGATATAAAATTTGACTGTATTCACTATGACTTGTAAAAGTGTTATATCTAAACGGTTTAACAGGCGGTTTCTTCCGAGTCTTTTCTGTGTAAAGAATGACGTTTATCTACAAGACGCATTAGATTATATTAGAGAACATTCAATCAATATTAGCGTACTACTTTAATATAACTGATGCGTAAAGTCAATAGTAAAACCATTTTACTAAGTAATTGAGCACACGATTAAGTTTGTTATTTCTCTGAAAAAGTATTCGGTGACAATATCAATAATTATGTTGATGGAAATACTAAAATGTTATAATCAAGTTATCATACCGATGGAAGTGACTGCACGAAGTTGTGTATGTTGGCTGACTTTGCTGCCTGTATAATCTCGTCCATGCTAACAGTCCTGGAGTTGTCACCGTAGGCGATGTTGTCGGCGATACTGCGGTCAAACAGAATCGGTTCCTGGGAGACCAGGCCTATCTGGGATCTCAGCCATCCAATGTTCAGATCTTTGATGCCAAATTTGTCCAGGAACTGAAATAATTACGGGTTTGACTGTATACAAACACATTTTATGTAGAAGAAAGAGATCAAGAATAGATACGTCATTATATGCTAAATATAAATTTAAATTTGCAGCGTCCTTATCATCTCTAGAGATAAGGTTATCTAGTTCTCAACACATTTCACTCACTTCGCTTCTTGAGACCACATTAAAATAGACGTAATGATAATTTTGATACCTTAATAAAAACTCTTTACTTCAAATGAATAGATAAACAGAACAACTTTATAATGGGACTTGAGAAAATATATGTGTCTGTTTCGTGTACCAAACAAAATTTTATAAAGCTCTTGCATCTCTATCAGCCATAGACTCCCTATAGACCATTAAATTGTATCAGTATTATACAAGCCTGTATCTTGTTTTTTCACTCACCACTTGTCCTCCCTCTGGGTCATAGAACCTCTCCACCAACTGGACACTGGTGCTTTTTCCACAGCCACTCTCCCCCACCAGGGCTAACGTCTGACCTGGCTCTACACTCAGATCAAGGCCGTTCAGAATCTTCACATCCGGGCGCATCGGGTAGCGGAAGTGGATCCCTTTGAATCGCAAGGTAGCTGAGAAGGAGCCCTGGATCACAGAATCATGATTTAGCATGAGTTGAGTTGAATTTAGTTAGTTGATTAAAGTCAAACATCAGCATTATATTGGCTATGTTGTGAAAGGACCACAAGACTAAAATCCGACAATCTGTAAATTAAACCACAGAGAGAGAGTGCGAGAAGACCTGGACTCTTGTCTCAGCCGTTCACATTATATTGACACCGACCCAAACAGTAAAGCATGAAATTGGATAAATAAACTTTGGAAAGATTGTAGTTTCGAAGCGAGTACCTTCAGATTGGTAGTCCTACGCTCTATCATGTGCGCTAGTATAGTTCGCATCACTCTTGTTATCTTAATAATCAGACATTTTACTATTTGGATTTTCCCCTTTGCACAAAATGGATTAAATAGTAAATTTAGATACATGCCTGCTTAATTTTCTTCAATACCGTTTGAAAAATATAACAATTTACAGATCGATCGCATATTTGCATATTCATTTTGTCTTCTTAACCATCTCATAGTAATTTTTCGCAAACATGAATAATTAAACCAAAGCACACAAAATTGTTGATATGTACACATTAGTATGGTTGCTAATGTGCTAACAATAGCAATTCGATTTCAATGTGATCTTAATTGAGCATTTACAGTAACCGCATGACGTATGTGTTCTTTATAATGACAGAAAAACCATTATGAACACGTGTTTTTATCTATTGCGTGCCACTTGTGTTTTGTTTATGGACTGAAGAATCGTCAATATTGTTAAACTTGGTGAATGCTTCTTCATATTTACAATTATTATGAAATAGTGTGAGATATTACCTCAGCAGGTTTCTCTCCAGCTTGGGAATAAGCATCTATAGGCGGCACTTTGTCGTGCAGGTCAAAGATGAAGCTGGCCGCCTGCCTGGCTTTGGTGAAGTCTGGGGCAAACGCTACTGACCGGCCAAGTTGCATGGTGCAAAATATTATACAGCCCAGTACCCTGTGATAGAAAATAAGACAAGGTTAATATCAACCTACTGTATTGCAAAAGGCTCAGTTTATTAAAGGGTCAGTTTATATAGAAGTTATAATCATTGATTATTCTTTCAGACATTTTTGACAAAATGAAAAGATTTTTTTTTACTCTCTTTGAGTACGTGAGATTTAAGTACCCGTATTTCAAGGCTTGTTTAAGGAAGCTATTCGCTTACTCGTCGCAGTTAACTCACCCTTATCACAGAATCGAAACCCTAATTTATCACACTAAAAATTGTTACTGAAACGGACATGCATTACCAGTTATCCGGATTAGCACATAGAGCAATTATGATTTAAAAACATGTGGTATCGTATTTGAAGTATACTGAAATGTATTAAAGAAATGTGTATAAAATTATAGTTCTTTTTGTTTCAAGCCAAACATTCATAAAGAGAAGGTGGACATAATGAAGGGTGTAAAATGTTTGTACGTGTGAGGGGGAGGGTGGTTAAGGCGCCACAATTGAAGTTATCCTTTTCTGACATGACATACGCCTCTTAAGTTGTCTTCAAAATGGAAAATGTTGAAAAGAAAGCCACAATTACCATTAAAAAGCGTAACATTTTATACTCTGATAGTTTACTCATTTTTGTAATAAATTACCTTCACATGTATTTCGTTCATAAATACTACCTTAAATGACAAATGAACAAAAAACTTTTGGAATGAAATCATATGCTCTATTCTTTTTGTTTTAACAGTGTTGTGATTTTCGATTTTATCTCACCTTTTACCAACTGTATAACAAAATATTTAGTTGCAATATTTTTTTACTGTTTGATAAAACTACAATTCATATCATAGGTTGCCATTTCCATACCAACGAAAAATAACTGATTACTTCATGCACTCTCATTCTCTTTCTGTGACTGATGAAATACATTAAAGCTTATTTTCTCAAATAAAAAATTATACCAAACAAACAAAAATTATACCAAACAAATAAAAATTATATCAAACAAATAAAAAATAATACCAATAATTAGGAGATCAAGACCTAACTAACGGTTCAGAAACAACAATAGCGTTAGCAGATTACCTAAAAATATCTGTAAAAGAAAGTTTGTCATCTTTGAGCAGGTGCGAGCCAAGGTAAAAGCTGGCACAGAAGGCCCATACTGACAAGGCATTGGTGACGCCTGCAGATACAGACAACCAAAACTTAGACTTCATGTTATTCTTGAAGGGTGCCCAGAGCTTTCCACTGAAGATCTCGTAGATTTTATGTTCTTTTGTCAGGGCTGAGACAGTTCTGATGTTGTCTATACTCTCCATCGCTTCCTAAATGAAAACAAAAGATATTAAAATAGCATTAGAAAAGAAGCTCTTTAATGGAAATTAAAAGGATCAGTCTTTAAAAGTACTGATTTATCTTTTGATTTTTAAATCACAAAAATGTATGACAGTATGGATAGTAAACATCTTAATTCGCAATATTATGTGTTTTCAAAAGTAAGGATGGTTTACGAAGGTAGGTGAGTAGGTCCTGTACTTTAGGACAGTGGAATAAAATATGTTCGACTGTTTCATATGTTTAGGGGCAGAGAGAGCAGACATTTTCTTTTTATGGCTGTAAACCATTGATGTACGGTTAGTAGTTGAGTGGAATATGCTGGCTTCGAAGCCAATATATTGTCATCTGTTCCCAAACCTTTCAGAAGGCTAATGCCATCTTTTGGGTTGGGGGTTGGCATGAGTTTAAAGACAGACCTTTCGAATCACAATCCGACACAAAAAGAGCATATTATTTTGTGCATTTAAAATGATAGTAGAACCGAGAAATGTTATATTGGACATTTTTGTACGCTTATGTGTTCGATTAATCATTAATGTTACCATTGAAAAATGAAATATTTCTAGATTTGCCGTTAATATCTGTGCGGCGGTAAATTCAAATAGTAAGTAGAATCTTAAGAAAAGATAATTAGAGAATATCCTTTGGTTACATTCGGGGCTTTCTAAAAATAATAGACAACGTCACCACACACAAAAAAACGCCAATATGTATTTAGAATCAAATTGAGCTAAATCAATAAAGTAATAGGCACAGGTGGAACAATTTAGATTTTTGGACTTGTAAGATGAACAAAAATTACTTTATTGTTATCATTCAGTTCTAACTATGATAATACTTTGAAACAAACAGTTCACTATTATCCTTGCTATACAAAAATGTGATCATTTTAGTCAATTCGGTGACTTGGCCTGTACTAAAGGAGGCCTTGTTGAGTTGAGTTGTTGTTGAGTTGGTTTAACGTCCAACATCAGTACTATATAGGCTATTTTGTGAACGGGCCCAAGACTACCGTCTGACAATTATATGTGCTGCTACACACGAGACAGTGCGAGGATGCCATGACTCCTGTCTCAGCCAATTACACTAAACTGAAACCGATCCAACCAGTAGGGAGCACAATCGCTAGGAATCAAACCCAGACCTTTTGTGTTCGAAGCCGATGTTCTACCCTAGGACAACCGCACCCTTAAGGAGGCCTAGGCTACGTCCGATTATGTTAGCGTACGAACCACTCACCTTACTGACGTCCTCCAATACAGCCATACCTTCTGTATTTATTCCGGCCAATAAGATGGTAGTCAACATGTAACTGAGGAAACAAAACAGCAACAAGGTAACGGGAAAAGAGTATATCAGCAACTTTCCAATTCAGAGCAAGAATTACGATATGAGAATTACGCAAGATAGTATTTATACATGGCAACATCGTCACTGTACTACGATTTCGACATAAGTCATTTTTACTACTTTTTTTATTTACTTATTTTTGCTTCAAATTATACACTTTTCCCATAAGATAGAGCAAATAAGCTATAAGCGCACTTTCAATCTGTTTAGTTAGACTGATTTCATTTTCACCTTTACGACGATATAATTATCATTTTGCATTTTGGAATGTCTCACTTATCCCATAATCGCAGCACGGCTACTTTGTTACGGAGTCTTATTGTTCTAAAAAGATTCTCCCCATGGAATTATTTAATTTTTTTTAAAATACAGTTTTGGCTGCAAGTTTGTTATAGAGTAAAGATGTTACAAATACTTATTTTATAGCCATATCTTTTCTAACTTTCTTTTTTTTTCTCCTTGTTTTATTTTTAGTTTCTTTTTTTTTCTCCTTATTTTCTTTCTTCTCTTTTTTGTTAGATTATTCTTGTGATGGCCTTATTGTAAGTCAGCTCTATCATACAACTTACTTGATCAACACGGGGGGTATAAAAGCCGTCAGGACCAGAGCCAGCTGCCAACTGTAAATCATGGATATTATAATCCCAACCCCCAGGTTCCCCACGCAGAGCAGGACATATCCAAACGATGCCCTAACAGCCTGCAAAACAAGGGAAATGTGTTGGTTTGATTAGGCTTTTTTTGTTTTGTTTCGTTTTCTGTTTGTTTGTTGTTGTTTTTTTTTGTTTTTGTTTTTTTTGTGAAGCGTTCAAAGTCAGAACTTTCAAATGCTATATTTTGGACGGTCCCAAATACGAACTTTTGACAATTCTGAGTGCTGTCACACACGCAACATTGCGGAGAGACCTGGACTCCTGTCTCAGCATGTTACATTATAGTTACTTACACTGACCCTTTCTCGGTTATTCTGTCTGTTTATTGAGTTAATTATGTCTCTCTGTCTGTCTGTCTATCTCTCAATCTTTCTCTCTCTCTCTCTCTCTCTCTCTCTCTCTCTCTCTCTCTCACTCTCAAATAGTGTCTCGTATTCTTCCGTCCTCTGCTATCATGTAAAATGTTCCATTTGTCTAGGATTTGAAAGCTATTGCAGACATTAATTATGTGGTTATTAATGAGATATCTATACAGAAAGAAGAACTAGGACTAACACCCTGGACAAGAGAGGCTTCCATAGCCAGATGAGAACTCAGTATTCCAGTTTCGTGTCTGGGGTCGTCAAACCAGCCAATGTTCTAAAATGAGGAGGAAAAAAATAGTAATACAGTTCATAAAAGAAGTAGTAAGAAATATCATAAATACTAGGTTTTTCACTCTATGTTTAAAACTACACTGGCATGTCTTACGGTAATGTTTGTATATAGTACTGGGTTAGTTTAGGGGTCTGGTGTAACAAGATATATCGTATTACTGGTTGGGGGAGGGGGTGCGGAATATACACACGTATGTATTATATATATATAAATATGTGAATATTTATAAACTGTTGAGATAATTTCGATAAGGATTTCACAAGCTTACAAAATTACTTTCTCCACATTACAATACCCACCTAGTGTCTAAGCTATTTTTTTTATATAATTTTTACCTGTCTAGCTATTGCCTTGAACAGCATGCCTCTTATTCTCATGGTTAAATTCTCGCCAGATATGCCAAACATATAGTCCTGGAACAAAAAGGTGTTATCAAGTGTTAATGTCACATTTGCAGTACAATATTTATAAAGTTTGTAGAATTTCACTTTAAGTATAATAACAAATTATCATACTTTGAAAACTGTATCTATGTAAATAGTGGTACTGTATAATTTGCACAAACATAATAAGAGAAGGGTAGGACAATATTTTTGTTATTCAAATAAAATGTTAATGTCCTGGGGCAATCCCAATTTAAAGTAAATAAAAGCACTTAATGTGGCAATTTGAGAACCTAGTATAAAGTTTATAAATAACAAATAATTAAAATAGATGTCAAGTGGTATAAAAACATGTGAAACAATTATTTGAAGCAAAATCGTTGTTAGATGTAAAAAAGTTTAATTTTATATGGATCTAGTTTTTAAGCAAATAAAAATTAAAGGATCTCAATTTCAATTTTTTTTCATTAGAATTAGTTTTATACCTGAAACAAAAAAATGAATTCAGACTCTCACCTGCAGAAAGTAGGTTACAAACATAATGACTCCGATAGCGACAGAAATCAGACAAATGTCGTTCATCTTGTGTTTTTGGTAGCTCTTAGACTCGTGTGAAAAGGTCTGTAAATATACATATTTCGATTATCTTTCAATATGATACAAGGTATATAAAAATTGGGTTTTTTTCATCCAAAAATACGTTAGGAATTATGTTAATTTATAAAAATCAATTAACATGAATGTACGAGTATTAATTAATTAAGCGAAAAGAGGATTGAAAGATGTTCAGATAAAAAATGGTCAAAAAGTGATACGATGTAATGTTTGATTACTCCATAAAAAAACACTATTTTGCACAATTACAGTTATAAACAATAATGCACACATATATTGAACAGAGTGGTATTCAAGAATTTAGGGGGGGGGTGTCGTATAATACCTGTTTTGTATCTGAGAAAATACTGCTTAAACACAAGGACCATGTATTAAATCGTTCAGAACTAGACCATCACTTCTGTACAGAAGCATCTAAGCAATGATCAATTGAGTTATTGAACACAGCAAAATTGAATAAATGCGGGGTGGGGAAGGGTTTGAAGAAAACATATATTAACCAATATTGTTACAAAAACAAACCATTATTTGGTCTACTAACTGAATATGTGCAATTTCTAGAAATAACCTCAAGGGCTTCTACGAGCGTGAAAGTCCAGGTAGTTTGCATAAAAAATAACATAACTACTTTTGTTTGTAAAAGAATGTTGATTTAACGATTTTCTTCTTCTTCCATCTTCTTCCATTACATGCAGCTTAAACTTCAGACTTCAACAACTGTGAATAGACTCCTTAGCTTTTTACATTTTTTTTAAAGTCTCCAGGTATTTCGAGTTCTTTATTGGACCAGGGTACAGGAAACAGAAAAGACCAACGACTACTTTTACAATTCCTAGAACCCACCTCAATGGCTTCTGCTAACGCAATTGACCAGGCCGGCTGCATGGCGCCATTTGCGAAGGCTGCCACAGATCCCAGGAATACGAAGATCCATTCTGGTCTGTTGAGCTTGAAGACTCGGCTCCAGGTATTGGGTGCTATGGTTACTTTGTCAGTCTCATGGCCTTTCACGATCGATTTCTGAGTGATGGGTAAATTATTGGTCGGTGTAGTCATACAGAATCGAAAGAGACTTAAAGTAAATGGTTTAAAAGGTGATCATTAAAAATTACCCAACGTAGGATGGCGAAAAAAATTCATTGTAAATAAAAAGCTGCGGATAATAAGAATACGAAGATTTATTACAGTTTGTCAAGCTCGAAGCACTACCCAGAGTATTAGGCAATATGCGTTGTCAGTCTTGTTGTCACTTAGGTTTGATCTGTGGGTAGTGGAGAATGTATTGATCATTAAGGCCATACATAATAACGACAAAATTAAAGTAAATGATAAAATAAACATGCTACAAACTATGCTGACATACCTATAAACATGTGAAAGTGAGAAAATTATAAACAGAAAGCTGCGTATTATAGAAACACGAAGATCCATTCCAGTTTGTCAAACTTAAGAGCGCGACACCACATAGTTTGCCTTATTGCCCGCTTTGTCTATCTCATTGTCACTCACGCATAATCTCTATGTGATGAAGAATCTATTAGTCATAAAAAGGCAAAGAAGTTGGTGAGATAATTATAGTGAGATGTTTCACGGCGAGGATTTTGCGTCAGACTGTCGTAATACACTGTGTACATAAAACGTAGGTGTCTATCTAAAGGATGTCCCATGCACTGTGTGCTTACACCGCATGTACCTATCTAAAGGATGTCCCATGCACTGTGTGCTTACACCACACGTACCTATCTAAAGGGTGTCCCATGCACTGTGTACTTACACCACACGTACCTATCTAAAGGGTGTCCCATGCACTGTGTACTTACACCACACGTACCTATCTAAAGGGTGTCCCATGCACTGTGTGCTTACACCACACGTACCTATCTAAAGGGTGTCCCATGCACTGTGTGCTTACACCACACGTACCTATCTAAAGGGTGTCCCATGCACTGTCTGGTTACACCGCACGTACCTATCTAAAGGGTGTCCCATGCACTTTTTGGTTACACCGCACGTACCTATCTAAAGGGTGTCCCATGCACTGTCTACGTACACCGCACGTACCTATCTAAAGGGTGTCCCATGCACTGTCTACGTACACCACACGTACCTATCTAAAGGGTGTCCCATGCACTTTTGCTTACACCGCACGTACCTATCTAAAGGGTGTCCCATGCACTGTCTACGTACACCACACGTACCTATCTAAAGGGTGTCCCGTGCACTTTTTGGTTACACCGCACGTGCCTATCTGAAGGTGGCCCATGCACTGTCTATGTACACCACACGTACCTATCTAAAGGGTGTCCCATGCACTTTTTGGTTACACCGCACGTACCTATCTAAAGGGTGTCCCATGCACTGTCTACGTACACCACACGTACCTATCTAAAGGATGTCCCATGCACTTTTTGGTTACACCGCTCCTGCTTATCTGAAGGGTGTCCCATGAACTTTTTGTTACACCGCACATACCTATCTAAAGGGCGTCCCATGCACTGTCTACGTACACCGCACGTGCCTATCTAAAGGGTGTCTTATGCACTGTGTGCTTAGACCACACGTACCTATCTAAAGGGTGTCCCATGCACTGTCTACGTACACCACACGTACCTATCTAAAGGGTGTCCCATGCACTGTCTACGTACACCACACGTACCTATCTAAAGGGTGTGCCATGCAATTTTTGGTTACACCGCATGTATCTATCTAAAGGGTGTCCCATGCAATTTTTGGTTACACCACATGTACCTATCTAAAGGGTGTCCCATGCACTTTTTGTTACACCGCACCTAAAGGGTGTCTCATGCACTGAGCACTGTACCTGCTCCGTGTACTAAGTTTTGTTTCATCGATTTAAAAATCAGTTTTGTCTTTTAAAGCATGCAAACAGTTCACAAAAAGTCAATCTTTTCTTGAAAGTTACTGTTTTTATAAAAATAATAAAATATAAATATAAAATGTCGTGCCAATTCATTGGCGTTGCTGACCATGTCCTTAGTCCACAACTTGCTGTCCTAGTATTGAACGACCAGATCGTCGATCCTTTGCTTCTGATCCATCTTCCTATCCCGTGCATTTTTTTCGCTCTATCTGCCTCCTGCTCTCCTTTCATTCATATTTTCAGTTGTAACAAGTTTCAAATTATATTAGTGCATATTATGGCTAACAAACTATTTATATCACAAAATGCACTTATTTACTTACCTTTCTTTTCATTTCAATTTCCACTGCCTGTAACTCCACCTTCTGCACTGCATCTTTTTCTTTTGTTGGACCCTCATCATCTTTCCCTGTAAAAAAGCAGATATGTATTTTAAGTTTAAATTTTCGTGTTGAATCAAATGTCTTAATATATATACTTAAAGTCAAATGATATTTTAATCATGCTTTATTTCATTGATTTTATTTATAATCGTAGCTTCTGCTAACATTGCTAATCTTTATCAAAGGTTATAATGAATTTACAGTGCAGAGGAAATTTAAATAGTTGTTTTAAAGGTAAACACATTAATATTATTATAATTATTATCATTATTATTATCGTCATTATCGTTATCGCTGTCGCAGTCGTTGTCGTTGTCGGTGTTGGTGTTGAATTGTTGTTGTTGTTGTTGCTGTTGTTGTTGTTATTATTATTATTATTTGTATTTTTTTTTTTTTAGCAAAAGTCATACAAATGTATTGAAAACTTGATTGATTTATGATGCTCTAATATTTAATGTCACATTTAAAATGAGCGTAAGCTTTTTTCAATTAAAGAAAAATGTATGATCATCTTACCTTGTGACTGGAGTGCAGAAAAAAATATATAAAAAATACATTAGGCGATTGTAAATGGAGCACTAAACATCTTTACGTAGGTGATATCAGTACTTTACACAACTAGAAAGATCATATAAACAAATATAACCTCAAAATTTGTCAAAAGCCTACATGGGAGAGGTTTTTTTAAGGAAGGGAATAAAACAATGCAAGTTTCAATTTCTTTTCACATCCGCCGCACACTATAGGATTTTAAAACTATAATTACTATAGCAATTGCACTACCACACATTTGTTATAACCTGAACAAAAGCATTCAAAAAAGTTATTGTCAATTTTTGTGTTGTTTAATTTTTTCAATAAACACATTGGTAACACATTAAAAAGTTAAAGCTCTTGAAAGGGTAGTTAAAATAGCAATAAAATAATGTGTAGACATATAAATCCAGATTGGGATGAATATAATTCAACAACATCACAATAATAGAAAGGAGAAGTGGATAAGAAACTTTTAGGGCATAAAAGGATCAATAATGTGCATCTGTAACTTGTTTGTCAGACCATGATATTTTTGAAAATATTTAATCATCTAAAAAGCTATACATATTTTTCTTTTTTTAGATCAATATTTTCCTCACTGAATACCTTTTTTAAGTAAACTACCTTTTTGTGCTTCATGATGAGAAAATATTAGTTGCTCTGTTATGACTTAGTGTAATGATGTACCTGGGTAGACACCAGATCAAAATAGATCCCCTTGCGAGCCATGAGCTCATCGTGTGTGCCTTTCTCTGCAAGTCTTCCCTTGTTTAATACCACAATGATGTCAGAATTGATGATTGTGGACAGTCGGTGGGCAATGATCAGAGTTGTGCGACCTTTGCTAGCCTGAACAAGAAAAGAAAGATAATCATTATTATTATTACTAATATCACAACTGTCATCGTTATTATCATCATCAACATCACCATCATCATCGTCAGCAGCAGCAGCAGCAGCATTACCAACACCATCATTGTCATCACCAACACCATCATCATCATCTTTATCATCATCATCATCAGTACCAGCAGCAGCTTCATTATCATCATCATCATCATCATTACCATCGTGATCATCATTACCATCATCATATCACACCATCACCATCATCATTATTATCTTTCATCATCATCATTATCATCATCATCATCATCATTATCATCATCATCATCATCATCATCATCATCATCATCATCATCATCATCATCATCATCATCATCATCATCATCATCATCATCATCATCATCATCATCATCATCATCATCATCATCATCATCATCATTCATCATCATCATCATCATTCATTACCATCGTGATCATCATTCACACCATTATCATTAATATTATCTTTCATCATCACCATTATCATTATCATTATCATCATTTTCATTATCATGATCATCATCATCATCATCATCATCATCATCATCATCATCATCATCATCATCATCATCATCATTAACATCAAGTAAGAACTCGGGGCTTGAAGAATTTTAAAGAAAATAAATATATCTTCATTGGCATGACATGAAGCCACTAAACTTAATGATAAATGCAATTGCGCTCCCCATAATATCACTTGGAATCCCTCGGTATATGTTTTTTAGTTTGACAGTAGAAAGCAAATGTCAGTTTGCTTTTCAGTGGAAAGTTTAGAACAATATCGATAAGAATTGTATTGAGATTTTTTTTTTATCTATAAGCGATTTCATTTTCTTTCATTCCTTCTCCCATTCATTGTTCTGTAAAAATGTTCAATTTCTCTTTATTTTTGGTTAGCTAAAAAAAAGTCAAGCCTCCTTCTAGTGTATGACTAAAAAGAGTAAAATTCGATTTTGGAAATAATGTTCCTAAAGCTTTTACTAAGAATTTAAAAAAAGCATTATCCATCGATCTTTTGCATTTTACTTTGTTGAGGGTTTTTTGTTTTGTTTTTGTTTGTTGTTGTTCTTATTATTGTTGTTGTTGTTGCTGTTGTTGTTTTGTTGTTGCTGGTGTTGTTGTGTTTTTTGTTGTTTTTTTTTTTGTTGTTTTTTTTCTTGTTTGTTTTTTGTTTTTTTTGTTTTGTTTTTTTGTTGTTTTTTTTTGTTTTTTTTTTTGTTTTGTTTTTTTTTTTGGGGGGGGGGTATTTTTTTTATCTTTTGTTTGAACTTATTCAATTTGAATCTTTGTCTGCTTTTGACAATGATTTCAACTGTAGTTGTCCACGGCGTTTTAAGAGCGGCATTTTAGTTGAGTTAGGCAGAGGTACGTGCGGCCGTGGTCACCTAATCTTAATGGGGGTCACGAAGGGGTCACTTGACCACTCTGTTACCTGCGGCGCTGAGGTCTGTTACTGAATTTAGTGCCCTCATAATTAGTGCTCTAGATTAGTGAGTATTAATAGTGCGCTATCCTAATAATGGCATTTGAAAAAAAACACAAAAAAACACCCATGCGTTTAAGTTTAATAGATTAAAAGATATGCGTGTCTAGATTGGGTATAAAAAGTAGGAAAAATGACATTTAAATGCTTTAACTTAACTTTAAATATTGAACGTTTTGATGGCTTGTATTTTGTTGTTGTTGTTTAATTGTTGTTGCAGTTGTTTTTGTTAATATGTTGTTGTGTTGTTGGTTTCTTTTTTTTTTCAATTTTTTTATAATTATCTTTGTTCTACGTCCTGTCTCGTATGTGGCAGCGCATAAAATTGTGTCTTTGGGCCCGTCCACAAAATAGCCTATATAGTGCTGAAGTTGGACAGTAAACCAATTCAATGACATTATTAACAACTTTTCATTTCATTATACGAAACTTTCTTGGGTTTTTTTCTCTTGTACAGTACAGATATAGACGACTTTTTTTTGGAAACCAAATTTAATTTAATTTTAACGCTTCGAAGCAGCCTACTTGCAGATCATATTTCTGCTGCAAAATCAGTGTATCATTTAGCAAACGATTTAAATCGATAAGTAAAAACTGGAGTTTCCAACCAGATGGGGAAAACAGCATTATTCATTGCACTTCGTCAATTTAAATATTACCGCATAGTTGACCAAGCGTGTAAATCTCAACCGTTTGTATCTATAGACACCATGTATTTCCAGCAAACTACATCAGTACAACCATGGTGATATGACATTGTTTAACATGAGAAATAATTACATGCAGTTTGTACAAGGTGTTGTATTACGATGTGTGTCCTGCGAGGCCTATGTCTACCTACGCACAATTAAAATAGCCGGTATTATGTTCAATGTAATTGCTTAGTCAGGGAGCAATATGTGTAACAATTCTGAGTGCTGGCAATGTGTTTCAAAGCATTTTTCTGCCCCTAACAAGATCTAATAAGCTAATTGGGATATTGTGCATATATAGGATAGTTGGAATTACAGATCTTGCCAAACTTATCTATTTTCAAAGGCATCAATTATATCCACATGTACGAATACAGATTTTTATAGGTGAAATAAAATTCATCTTGAAAATATCACTTAATACATATTTGGCAACTAAACTGTATTTAAATCAGTTTATTATACCTTATTACCGGCATCTCGATTTAAGCTAATGGGTTAGATTTATTATTTTTCTCTTATGGTCTTCTCAATTTCTTTTTAATATTAATAGCCACGAATGAGTTTGGTGTTGGAATAGAATACAGACATACTGCATCGAGCTTGAGTTGCGTTGGGTTGGTAAATGGGCGAACATTACTTAGTTCAAATGTAAATGTTTTTTTTCTCTCCACAACCTCCCTTTACCAAAAAATATAAAGTGATACAAAGGATGCAAACGTTTGTCTAAATTTTGGATCGAAAATTAGTTAACAAATTCATAAGTTATTAAAGGGCAGCTTTTGCATCTGATATTTCCAGGGAAAGACGCAGAATTATGATCCAAAATTAGCAATGTTTCAAGGCAAGCCTGATTCTTTTGCGTTAATAATTAAAAAAAAGAAAGTTATATGTGCATACTAGACGGTGTCTGTTCGCTTTTCTCCTGTGTGAAAGGGTGTACCTATTGTGCTTTAAAGGTCTGGTGAATCTTATAGTAACAGAAGAAATTTACTTAAAAGAATCGTTTTTACTGCCATCAATTACTGAAAAGTTGTTCGTCCATATTTTCATTCTGAATATTTTTCTTCTTTTAACCAAGCACTGTAACCTATATTTGCAAAAAGAATTCACACTGACAATTATCCTCTTCTTTTTTCCGAAGTAGCTTATCTAAACTGAGGTTTTTTCCATTATTGAAACTATTAAATCAATTGTGCTGTTCTCCCAAAAGAGTGATTATAGCTAACTATGTGTTACCCTCGATGGTCCATTTACGTTCTTATGTTCACAGCCTCACAATACGTATCATTAATATTCTGAAAGTGTGAAGCTGTATTGTAATCATTCTCATGATCAAGAGCTTAACATACTTTGGATGATATTGAATTGCATCATTCATAATTTCTTTTAAATGTAGCTTATTTTATTTAGCTTGATGGAAAAAAAGAGATTATTTTATTGGGGGTGGGGGGTTGTTGTTTTTTGTTTTGTTTTTTTTTCTCAGGTTCTTTTTGAAAAGTCATATGTGCAGAACAGAGCATTAACCAGCATGAGTTAGTACATTATCCTCCAACCTTATCTAGCGCGTCCTGCACGATGGCCTCACTCTCAGTGTCCAGTGCTGACGTCGCCTCGTCCAGCAACAAAATCTTCGGGTTTTTTATCAGCGCTCTGGCTATGGCGATTCTTTGTTTCTGACCACCGCTGAGCTGAGCTCCTCTCTCACCGACATGGGTGTCAAAACCCTGAAATAACATTATAATGAAATATTGTCAACCCTTTGTTTGTTTGTTTTCTTAAACACAGAAATGTCATCGTAATTATCCTGCTTGTAATCTCAAACACACTGCCATTTTCAAAGATTAAACGTATAACTTTGAATTTTTTCAATGTGATTCAGCCTAAAATTATGAATCTCAATTTTGACATAGACACACCCTCAAGTCAAAGTATAATGTCTCGAAATTTTAAAGTATAACCCAGTTTTTGCTCTTCAAAAGCCAAGTAAGAAACCACTCACATCTGGCATTCTCATTATGAAGTCATAAGCATTGGCGTTCTTGCAGGCTTTGATAACCTCGTCCATAGTAGCCCCTTCTTTCCCATACTTGACGTTTTCACCTATGGTGGTGGCAAACAGTACTGGCTCCTGACCAACGATGCTGACGTTCTGTCTTAACCACTTAGTGTTGATTTCCCGAATGTCCACACCATCCAGACAAACCTGGGAGAACGAATTGAAAGGTAGAAACATCGCATTTTATTTGTGCCGTGTAGATATCGCAACAAGATATTTTTGTCAAAATTAAAATTTACCAAAATTGTACACACCTCAAAGTTCTTGTTGTACCAGCATTGCTTCTGAACTTTTGCTGTTTGTGTAGATTTAACTGACTTGAAGCTAGACGTTGAGTTTAGTTAAGTTAGTCTCTTGTCTTCTATAGTCAGTATAACGAAAAACATAAATTGTAGACGGATCCTAAGATTAATATTTGACACTTTTACGTGCTGCTGCATAGAGACAGTTCGGGGATACAATGACTCCTGTCACAACCAGTCACATTAAAGAGGCACCGATAGTACCAGTATGGAAAACATCATATCATTCAATTTTTGAATTTTTGATCAACGGTGTATTTCGAACCAGGAATCTTCCAATTAGGAGACCAACATTCTCCGGTACTTCTTAATGCCGATACCAGTCGAAATCGGGGGGCGCGGTGGCCCAGGGGTAGAACATCGGCTTCCGGCTGTTGGCTGTTGCAATCCCTACTGGTTAGGTCGGTGTCAGTATAATGTGACCGGCTGAGACAGGAGTGATGGTATCCCCACCCTGTCTCGTGTGTGGCAGCACATAAAATTGTCAGACGTCCGTCTTGGGGCCCGTCCACGATATAGCCTATAAGTTGGACGTTAAAACCCAACCAACCAACCAACCAACCAGTCGAAATCCGTCAAAATCCGTCGAAACCCGTAGAAATATTGTGTTACTAAATGTTGAAACCCGTTGAAACCAGTCGAAACCCATTTCATCGAAATAAAATCTGCAAAAATCAAACTCAATCCGACGAACATTTTTTTGTTGGTCAACTTATAGAATATATCGTGGACAGGGTCACAAGACTAATATCCGACAATTATACGTGATGCCACACAGACACAGTGTGCGGATGTCAGGAACCTTGTCTCATTTGGTCAAACTATACGGACAAGGATCCACCAGAAAGTGGTAAAGGGTTGGTCTCCAGATTAGGAGGTCCGCAGTTCGGATCCGACGATGGGTCAAAATCTATTTAGGGGATTTCGTCCCCTGTAAGCACAGAAAATTGTCAGGCGCCAGTCACGGGGCCCATCTATAAAATAGCCTATATAGGGATGACATTGGACGTTAAATCAACTCAACTCGACCCACCAGTAGGAGGAGAAAGTGGGAGAAATTGATTTATCAAACTGTGGGATCCAACTGGAAGGAAAAATAACATCAACAAAAGAGTCAGAAGTTCCCTGTTGAAACACTAAAAAAAAAAGAAATACAGCCGTTTTTTGTATTTAATAATTTGCGCATATCAATGCAATGAACAAAACGTATTAATCTAAAATAATGTATCTACCCTTCTCCAAATGATACATATGAAAACAACTATTGGCATTAATCCACTGTGGTTTATTTCAAAGCCGGTCAAAAAATCAAAATGCAACAGTATTTAAAAGATTATGAGAGATAGTAGAGGTTTTGATTTGTGACAGCTCACGTACAGTCTAATTGTAACCTTAACCATAATACTTCAGGCTTCGATTGATTAATTCATTTCTTCTAACATCATGTATTAATCTATTGACAAAAAAAATGACATAAGAAAATTAGAAGCGAATTGTATGTATATATTTTTTCAAGATGCTGGAAATAACACGTATTGGTTTTTTTTTCATAAAAATGTTAATACACATTATGTATTATGTATTTAAAAATGAAACAAATTATTGGGTTTACAGTGAATCGGGCCTGGATTCATTGTCACAAGAAAATAATACGTGTATACGTATACTAAAATATTTAAAAAGTGACTGATTTTTTTTTCATGTCCAACAATTAGAGCTGTGTCATCCGGATATCTGATATTATTTATATTTTCTCCATTAACCATTATGTCTGAACTGACAATTATACTCATTACCATTATTACTATGCAAATTGAAAAGATCAGGTGACATTACGAAACCTTGCCTTATAAGTACAGAGACTATGAGAGAGGCGAGGAAGAGAGATTGGAGACGGGATAGGATATATAATGAGGAGAGAGGGAAGAAGAAAGAATAACGAAATTTTAGTAAGCAAGGAAGGGTAAGGCGAGACAGAGAGAGAGAGAGAGAGAGAGAGAGAGAGAGAAAGAGAGAGAAAGAAAGAGAGAGAGGACCAAGAGAGAAGACAAATATTTTTTTTTATCTGATATCATCGCTCACTCGGTGATATCGCTTTTTTTGTTGTTGTTTTTTGTTGTTTGTTTATTTGTTTTTGTTGTTGTTGTTGTTGTTGTTTTGTGTTTGGTTTCGACTAGTTTAAACGGGTTCCAACATTAAGCACAAAGGTGTTTCGACGGATTACGACGGGTTTTGACTGGTTTCGACAGGTTCCGACAAGTTTCGGCGTGTATCGATATTAAGAACCACCAACGTTATCCCACCAGTTATTTAACAGCTCAGAGCAAAATTATTTTCAGTAATAGAACGGGAAAAAAAAGAATCTGAGATTATAAACTATCAGCAAAGTATGTTCTTCAACTACCTATTTGCAATAATCATTAATAAGTGGTTATCGTTATTATTCTTTTTATTTCCATTTTTTAGTTGTCACCGTCCATGGGTGCGCGGTAGCCCTGAGGTAGAACATCGGCTTCCGACGCAAAAGGTCCGGGTTCGAGCGCTGGCGATTTCGCTCACTACTGGTTAGGTCGGTGTCAATTTAATCTGAGCGGCTGAGATAGGAGTCATAGTATCCCCGCCCTGTCTCGTGTGTGGCAGCACATAAAATTATCAGCCGTCAGTCTTGGGGCCCGTTCTCTATATAGTCTAAATAGTGCTGATGTAAGACGTTATCCCAACTCAACAACAACAACAACGACATGTCACCGTCCAACAGACTTTAGACTTACCTGTCCGGCGTCAGGGTCGTAGAACCTCTGCAACAACTGTACCACAGTGCTCTTGCCGCATCCACTCTGACCAACCAGGGCTACTGTCTTGCCTGCAGGCACGGTCAGGTTAAGACCTTTCAGTACCTGAAATAGATAGACATCCTTACTCTTTGTTTCTAAGTATTTATATATTAGACTGCCTTTTTTGTACAGCCTGTTTTCTTTTTACTTGAAAATTACGATGATTCTGATAATCGTGTATTTTGTATTAGAACTTCATTAAAATGTATTGATTAATTGGTTATTAAAAATCATAATACAAATATTCTAAAACATCTTTTTAGGAAACATGGTAAAATAAAATGATAAGAGAGCTGTTTCACAAAAGAGAATCAAATGGAACAGAAAATCTAAATTCGTCAAACCTTAACATCCAGGCGTGATGGGTATGTAAAATGCACATCCTTCAAAGAGATGTTTCCTGTTAGAGTTTGTGGCTTCAACCCATCAACCGAGAAGCTGTCAATCAATGAAAGCTGTAAACACAGAATACGATGTATTAGACATGTTACAGTGTCCTTACATTCTTTAAGCGTCTAAGCTAATTTTTTTCCTCTAAGATGTCTGGAAATATCAAATGTCTGTCTTTAGGAGTTATTCAACTAAACATAAGTATAATAACTTTTTTAAATTCTCGGAATACAGAGAAATCCCATTGTAGTTTTACATATTGTATATAGTTTATAGGAGAACTTTTATTGAATTGTAGTTTCAACTTTGTTTTACAGACAATACGTGCTTTTTCTGTTGGAAGATAAATTGGATATCTCTCTCTCTCTCTCTCTCTCTCTCTCTCTCTCTCTCTCTCTCTCTCTCTCTCTCTCTCTCTCTCTCTCTCTCTGAGACACTTTGAACTTACCCTGTCTATAAAAGTATACACTCCATGGGCGGCCCCTCGTCCGTTGTTTATGGTCATAACAAACGGCAAAGCCAGACCCAAACTTTGACAGCCCACAAGCCCCACCATGTAAACCTAAGATCAGAAAGAACATTTTAGCAGCAGGAATACTCATACTGTGGTTTTCTATCATTCTTGCTCAATGGCATTGTAAAATAGATTGAAACAACATAATATTATAGCGGGGGAGTAAGATCTAAAAGAGCAAAGGACCTCACCCTGCCCTACGTATTCCATCGTAATCTTGATCGTAAACTTAAATACTAATTCAACGGGTGATACATTTACACTAACAAGGCATCACTTTAAATACTTACTACCCTTATCTGCTATCAATGCTCGAAGAACGACTCAAGCTCCAATGCTAAAAGCTTGTAAATCTACATAAACGGAAATCGTTGAAACTTTACAATCAATTAGTCAATCAATACGTTTTCTTACAGAGTATGAATATAATTAGGAGAAACTTAAATTTCGAATAAACGAAGACCATTATGGGTTCTCAAGAATTAAATACTTACTACCCTTATCTACTATCAAAGCTCGAAAAATGACTAACTGCTTCAATGTCAAAAGTTAGTAAATCTATATAAACGTAAAACGTTTAAACTTTATAATCAATTCGTCAATCAGTATGTTTTCTTAAAGGGTATGAATAATTATAATTCGGAGAAACTTAAATGTCGAATAAACGAAGACCATTATGGGTTTTCAACAGAAAAAGAAAAAAAATCCTCTAAAACAACACAAAATGGATATGAGGCCACACCAACAACTTTACAATCAAAACCACAAATAATAAACATAAAAAAGCCTTGATAGCTCAAGCGATCACGCAAATCACCTGGATAAATAAATGAATGAATGATACCACACTGCTACTTACAGCCATCATTTCATGGACTTCATAGTCTCCATCTCTGATGAGCTTCCCACCATACCAGAGTCCGAGGCCCAGATTAAGGAAACAGATGCCCCAACTGGCACCCTGGCCCAAACCACTAGCTATACTTTTCTTGATGCCATACACCTTTGCTTCAACTAAAGTCTTCATGTATCTGGTTAAAAGATTCACATTGAAATTTAAAGTTTTGTATGAATAAATTATCTATAACTCCGTCTCTCTATCTCTCTCTCTCTCTCTCTCTCTCTCTCTCTCTCTCTCTCTCTCTCTCTCTCTCTCTTTCTCTCTTCTCCTCTGGGTTTAACGTCATTGACACCTAGCAATCACTATAGTATCCTATACGTCTGTACATTTACCTTAGGAAGCCTTTTAATTTAATACAGAAAATATCAGTTATCACTAACATAAAAATTCCACTACACATGCAATCACCGACCTTTCACACTCTTTCTCCTGGCCATTGAAAGCCTGGACGGTACGAATGGAGGAGAAAACTTCCTGAGCCACGCCCCCTGCCTTGGCATACGCTTGTCTCTCCAGGGCTGACATGTTCGTGAATACCTAAAGAAGATATTAAGCAAATAATAGCTTTTTATTATTATTGTTGTTGTTGTTGTTGTTATTATTATTATTATTATTATTATTATTATTATTATTATAAGCTGTATGAAAGCATTACATGAATAACGAAATACACAATAATCATGAACAGATTTTTATACAACAGTATATTGTATTTTACGAGTACATACACATTGGGAGATAATCATCAATAATGTTGAACAGGAAATACAAATCTACCTTCCAATAAGAGAAAATTACTAAGACTCACTATGACATAATTCTTCTACTTACGACGCCCATGAGAGAAAAGGACAAGATGAGAAATGGTGCTCCGATTTGCATGACAAGAGCAAGTTCCCAACCGTAGTAAAAGATGATAATGAATCCCAGGATCGATCCAGACATGTACTGTATTGCCGTTCCAAGCTTGTCTCCAATAGCTTCATGAATTCGGCTGATGTCGCTGGAAGATTGAAAGTGATTTTAGACAAAAAGTGAAATAAAACGAAGCCTGATTGTTATATATTCTTCTTCTTATGCTTATAGTTGTTGCATTTTGCAATGTTGTTTTTATATAATAATAATAATAATAATAATAATAATAATAATAATAATAATAATAATAATAATAACAACAACAACAACAACAACAACAACAACAACAACAACAACAACAACAACACCAATAACAGTGGTAGTGGTTGTAGTAGTAGTAGTAGTAGTAGTAGTAGTAGTAGTAGTAGTAGTAGTAGTAATACTAGCTCTGTCTGTTAAAGACTCTGTAGTTGTTGGGCTGCTTCTCTGTATTACAATTATATTATTTCTTCTCGTTAAATTGATTCCTTGCGGATCTTATATAGAGAAACTAGTATGTTTACGTTCTGTTTACGGACAGGTCTTACTCAGATAAGAACGACTTTTCAGTCAAGGCAAGTCAGTATGTAAAGCCCTTTGCCAAAAGCTTTCATTTTTGTGAAAGCCGTTGGAATAGTGGTAGAGCACACTGGTCTTTTCCTTGGCAAGACGAATGGGTACCGAGTAGAATTTGCAGGGTTGATCCCCGTCCATGCCATCAGTTTAAATGTGTGTTTGTCTATTTGTCTTATCTGTCGGTCTCAAGCTAGATGGGCTACAATCATGTCATTTAGAATTGAAACTTTATTCTGCCAGTCGAAAATAGTTATACACCTTAAGGATGATCGTATTGTGTTATTTTTGTTCTTGTTGTGTGTATATACGAACTTACTCCGTGAGCTTGACGGTCATCTCCCCACAGCTGTTGGCGTCAAACCAGGCCATCTCCTGCCGCATGATGTTTCTGTAGAAGGCCAGTCGCATGCGGATCACCTGACGCTCGGAAGTGTACACAAACAGGTACACCTGGCCCAATGCTACCAGCCCGTTGATTATACCACCAACTAGAAAGGATGGGAGTTTGGATAATACATAACAAACTGTATATATATGGAAGGAGATGAAAAATGTGCCCTATGTAAAATGTTTGCGAAAAAATGTTTTGTTTAAATAAAGAGGGGGGGGGGTGGAGTCCTATTGTTTTTTGCTTTTGTTTGTTGTTTTTTTTAAGGGTGGGGGGGGGGAGAGAGAAGTAAAATTTATTGTCTTAGAATGCTATAGCATGCATTGGAATATACGCTGTATACTATGTTTTACTCATTTCAAAATGTAATAGTGTCTGTGGCTGTATGAACATTTCAACCAAACTGAAAAAGATGGCACTTTAGTATAATTATACGCATACTGGTTCCATCAAATAACTCCGTAACAGATTTCATGTGTCCGCGTTTTCCTTCTTTTCGCACTTCGGTTTTTGCTATATGTAACATAGACGTTGGTATCATTACATATCTAGATAATATGAACCGGAATCCAATCAAATCATCAGTCGGATAGAATTACTTTCAGTGTTTTCGGTTTTCGTGATAAGGCTAAATAATTAACTTTTTAAGAAGCATACAACAAGCTGCCATGTGTCACTGTATATTTCCTTTTCTGAAATGTTTTAGCTCTGGTATGGTTAATTAAATGAGAAACAACAAAGAAAAGTATTACATGGAGGCTTACTTATACTGTGAACATGGCACAGACTCAAAAAAGGACTAAGGAATTTTAAATGTGTTAATTATTAATTGATGAACATGTATAGTTAACAATCTATCTTTATTTAAATTACTCTTGCTCTATTTTTTTTTATAAATTTAAGAACCAAAAAAATTAGCGCATTCGGAAATCGATTAGAATAACAAAATGTCATAATTAGTCTACTGTAGTAGAGGTACCCCTTTAATAAACCTACACGTACAAGAAATGTGTCAATTCGGTAAAACGGGTACTAAATAAGTTGTACGCCTGGTTGTATATAATTTAGATTGAAAAATATCGAGTTTGCAGTCTGAACTTATCTGGTAAGATACCGGGGTACAAAAAGATTGCTTATACAGCTGAAGTAAAGTGATAGCGAACATAAAAAAGTTTTTTTGAAAGGTTGGGAGTGAAATAGGTATAAAATGGAATTGTTTCACTTTGTTTCATTTCAGTTTGTTTTGTGTTTAAAAATGACAAACGAATGATTTGAAACTTCAGTAAACATGTTTTAGAAATAATACATGTTTTTGGCATAATTCACCCTCTTGTCATACAGTTATGACGATCTATAATTCACCCTCTTGTCATACAGTTTATGACGATCATTCCTATGCGTTTCTTCGTAATTTCCAACGTGTTTTTAAAATGTTAAGCAAATACATAGTACTCTTTGTAATAATTTTCTAATTTTTTAAATGATTAAATCTATTGATTCTCTTCTTCAATAGTTTACTTTTTTTGTCATTAAATATGATGTAAATTCAAAATATGAATTATTGCTTTACCAAAATATATAAGAGACAATTTCTCCATTTCATCAAAAACGTCGTCAAAATCGTCATCAAGCACACCGCAGCTTTTTATGAAGGAGCCGTTGTAGAAGGTCTCAAGCTTTGGGCATAGGAATCTGTAATTGGCATTTCATTTTTTTTTTAATATAAAGAATAATAAGTGTTAAAGGTGTTTGGACGCTGAAAGCATCCTCCTTATATAATTATTTTTTCAGAGAATTTAATGATGTGGTGTCAATATAATGGAGGCATTCCTGTGAAGGTCTATAGAGATATGTTTCTTACTTTGTTTCTGATGTTTTTCATTCCCACATTTTCTGTTCTTCATTTGATAAGTTTTTAAAGCTACATGTCAATATTGTCCTTCAAACAATCAGACTATGGGTGAACGTCGATGATAAAGATATATCTAAATAGATGTATACATGTATATATACTTTAAAAAAAACACTGTCTATACAGGAGATGCAGTCAATGTTGGTCTATTTGCAAGAACTGGAATTATTCTTTAACTTCAACAAAAAACAAACTCACTCAAATTCCTCGATATTCTTTCTTATATGTTTGTGTGTAAGGTTCTCAGCAGCCAAAAATTCTGGAACTCTCCCCAAAAGCTTGTCATATTTGCCAAAGTTGACGAAAGCTTCCACGGCATGGGCAAAGACGATAACTAGACCAGGGTAAGCCAGGCCGTTGATAACAGCACAGATAAATGCGATGAAGATGAGGATTCGATCTTTGACAGTGGCGAAGCGGAACTAAGCAGGGAATAAATGTAAAGAAACACAATAGCATAATCACAATAATACGAACACACACAGTATTGATATTAGGATATATGTCTATTCTCTCAGAGTTTCAATGGGGTGAATTTGCCCATGTGGTAGAGCATTGGTGCGTCTCTCAATCGGGAATTCCTCAGTCCGATCTTTAAGATGGGGCACTAGTTCGTATGCACGATATCGTCCACCTACTGGTTGGGTCGGTTTAGATATAATGAGACCGGTAGAGACAAACGGTATGGTATTCTAGCACTGTCTCTGTGTGGCAGCAGGTATCACGTCAACTTAGAAATAATTATACTATAGCCTTGCTTGTTGGTATTGAGAGTTAAAAGACCAACTTTTCCCTTTCAAGCTCTAATAAGAGTGATTAACATAGAAACACAGTAAGACGCTGAAAGCACTGCATAGATCAGGCAATGTTAATTATTCCAATCTATTGGCTGGGATCACAAGGAGCCTGAATAGAGATCAATCTACATATTTATGTTTGTGGTGGCTCTTAAAGCTCTGAAGTAGGAGTCCTGGTATGTCCACACTGTCTCTGTGTGGCAGCAAGTAATATTATCAGACGTAAATTTTAGGACCCGACCGCAATGATAGCCTTGACGTTGACTTTAACAAGCCAACTCACTCAATGTATTTAATGTATTTTCTTTGCTGGTCTAAGCTTGATTGGTGTTATTTATAGAAGCTAAAGATTATTATGCTCCCCTCCCCCCCCCCCTTTTTTTTTTTATTTCACGCACACTTTTTTTCTTAGGAACCTATGAGGTTTAACTTGAGGACGCTATGAATGTAGACCCCAGGCCAAAGTTGTCCCAAAACTATCGTCTGCCAAGTTAACGCGATGCATCAAGCACACTAAGCAGGGACAGTAGGACCTTTGTCTCTGCTGGTCACATTATACTGACACTGAAACGACCAGTTAGGTGGAAATCTTTGCCCGATAGTGGGATCGAACCGGGACCTCCCGAATATAAGCCTAGTGATTTACCACTTAAGTAAGCTCTTTCCACCTGAGTAAACATTTGACTAAGTTGTGAGATGACAATATGTTACGCAACAAGAACTGCAAATGTGTAGTAAATGAATTGGTTTCTTATCGTCAACCGTTAGCAGCAATGCAATAACGTGGACGAATCGCAGGACTAATGTCTGATAATTGTACGTGCTGCTACAGACGGGCCGTACTGCAAAACTAAAGAGCGTTAACCATCCAAAACCAAATATAATTTCTGATAAAATATACAGAAAACACTAAATGATTTTTAATATCAGTTCTATCTGCATGCCGAGTTTAAAGAAAAGTGATCAAAGAACAACCGAGCCTTAGAGTTTTAAAACCATTGGTATATTTTTAAAAACGCTGCCTTTCCTATGATTTAAGAAAAAAATTAACTTCAAAGCTCTACGTATAACCAATGAGCCCAAGTTTAAACATTTTGCAGGATGAAGTTTAGAACAACAAAATTGTAAAAACTGTGTGGTGGCGAGGATGGGGGGCTGGCGCAAGAGATAAAGTATTGGTTTCCCACTTCACCGGTTCGAATCCCACGATGATCATAAATTTGTGTCCTATTTCGAATGTTACTAGTATGTTCGGTGTAAGTATTATGTACACGGCTAAGATATGAGCCCTGGTATCCCCATATGTGGCAAGACATAAACTTGTCAGATGTTAGTTTTGGGACCTTTCCCCGATATCGCCTTGGTGCTGACGTTGGGCGTTAAGAAATCAACTCACTCAATACCTGATAGTCGGATCGGTGTTCGTACATTGTGACCAGATAAGGCAGGAGTCCTGGGGTAGAATGCACAGACATGACGTAGCTTACGAGGATGTATCGTTGTAAGCCTTATTATTCTTGTATTGTTACAACGAAACGTAAGCTACGTCTTATTTGTGCATTCTACTGCTGGTATCACCGGGGCGAACTAGACCAAGTGGTAGAGCATTGGTTTCCCAATTGGGAGATCCACAATGTTGTACAATGGTAATGTTGTACGTTGAGGAATCAACTCTCTCAGTCCTCTCTCTCTCTCTCTCTCTCTCTCTCTCTCTCTCTCTCTCTCTCTCTCTCTCTCTCTCTCTCTCTCTCTCTCTCTCTCTCTCTCTCTCTCTCTCTCTCTCTCCCTCTCTCTCTCTCTCTCTCTCTCTCTCTCTCTCTCTCTCTCTCTCTCTCTCTCTGTCTCTCTCTCTCTCGCTTTTATAGATAGATAGATAGATGGATACAGA
>RQTK01000564.1:226083-278523 GCA_003991915.1 Elysia chlorotica | reverse complement strand
ATCCTGGAAACTTTAAGCTCGCCTACAGGAAAATAAAAATGTACGTATTTCTGCTTATTTCCATGTATTTTTCTAGGTATTAAAAACTAGTTACAGATCACATCATTTTTTTCGATAGTTTCGTCGAAATAGTGTCTTTATTCATAATTATTTATTCGGAAAATTGGCAAAAAAATGTATTAATCCGCAAACTTTAAACTCGCCTTTCTTGAAATGGACAAAGTTCACTCAGCTTATTTAAAATGACATTTTTGATATTCTAAAATAGATAACTACCCAATTTTCTTTTATTTTGTTGTTATTGTTGTTGTTGTTGTTGTTGTTGTTTCTACTGAGCTATTGAGGATCTTAAAGTGAAGCTTCGAAAACCACCTGTTTTTGACATTCAACTTGGCAATTTATACAACCATTCAGAAAATCCCATCAATCACATCACAAAAGTCTTATTCTTAATTCAAGAAGTCACCGGTGCTTCAGTTTTTTTTCGAAGAGTGTAGCAAAAATAGAGGACCAAGTAAAACTCATTTTATTTCTATTACTTCAGCACAGATTGAACATAGATATACTTAGAATTTGTCCTCAACACGATCAGCCTACACTCTATACACTGCAAGGGTGTTTACAGTCCTAGCAACTCAGTGCGCGCTCTATATCTATTACGGCGTATTTTTGAAAGTTCAAAGAATTGATATTGATTGTTTCGAAACAACAGGTGCACAGTATGATACAAAAAATGTTTATTAATATAACTCAGTGACTTTGCCTAATATTTTTTGGAAGCGTTGTTCAAACTTTGAATGATATTATGTTTCTTAATTTTCTGGTGAATAAAAAAGTGTATCGAATGCCATAGAGAAGTACAAAGACAAAGTAGATTTCGAAGCACGACTAAATATGTATGTTAATGCCATACAGGGTGTCTAAAACTTTCTCCTCTTTGTACTTACCATTTGAGTACAGTTAGAATCCTAATTGATATAAACCAACAATCGATCAAAAATGTATTTTGTTCGAGTTCGTCTAGTAATGGTTGGGTCGGTGTCACTATAATGTGATTGGCTGAGAGAGGAGTCATGGTATGACCACAGGATATGAAGTTTCGCAGAAAGACAAACACGACATAAAAGTCCTCTAAAAATGTAACTGTTCAATACAAAACAGTCTTTCCCTTTCCATGACAACAAGCTTTAAACGTGTTTGATATTTTCCCTAATCCATACTAAAAAGTTCGACGCTCATGAGAAAAATACCTGCACTATTCCTATTCCATCAAATTACAATATTTAAGTTTCCTGAAACTAGCAGATTATTTTATTTCGGAAAGAAAATGAATTTTCTTTGTACACTTCCGAAGGGATGTTTTTGCTTCTGCGAAACTTCATATCATGTGGGTATCCCCGCACTATCTCTGTGTGGCAGCATCTAAAATTGTTAAGCTTTAGTTTTGTGACACGTCCACAATATAGCTTTTGCAATGCTTACGTTATGACACAAACTAAAACTAAAACCTAAAAAAAGATGTGTTAGTGAGGAGAAAATAGCTTGAGTAACTAGGTCTGCCTAATGTACTATAGTGTATTGTATTGTTTCGTAGCTGAAGGCGAATCTTTCAGTATCTAAATAATTCCTACTGCTTTGTCATACCGGTCCTACAAACATTAAAAATTAATGATTGAATCACCTTGACAATATCTATCACAGTCAATTTTTTTAGTAATGGGCATGATCTACCGAAGTAAAGTTAATTTGCTCAAGATTTTTCTTTTTCAACTTCTAAATCTTTGTGCAAGTTAATCCTTTTTTTTCTATTATTACTAATTTAAACAAACTTCCATTATAAAAAAAAAAATTTTTTTTCAATTTCAATATATCTATCGGTTTATCTATCTTTCTTTCTTTATGTATATAGGGAGAGAGAATAAGACACACAGAGAGAGGGGGTGGGGGGAGAGAGATTGAGAGAGACAGAGAGTGGGAGGGAGAGAGTCAGAGAGGAGAGAGAGACAGAGAGGGAGAGAGAGAGAGATAGAGAGAGAGAGAGAGAGAGAGAGAGAGAGAGAGCGGTTGAAACGACACAGTAACTAGTTTCGAAAAAAAATAGTAAACAATGACCATAACTTTTTGAGTTCCCCAATACCCTAAAATATTACCTGCAAGTTACTCCTTTTTTCTCTCTCTCTTTTCGGGGTGGGGGAGGGGGGGGGGAATAAGCGTGCCTGTTAGTCTAATGTATCTCCTTAAGAAGCTTGGTAGCGCTGGCCTTAAAGTTTCAGCCTCCACTGAAGGAGATCCGAGATAGTAATCTGACTTTATCCACCTTATCCTTAAATCGTTTATCTATTAAGTGGCCAGTCAGTCCCTGGGTATCCGTTATATGGTACCATTGCCGCAGAGGTTCTTTCTTGATACCAAGAGGAACTTTTAAACTAAGAGAAGACGTAGATTACCATGTCTACTTACCGCCTCCATCTGTGTGTGGGTCTCGATCCGAATTCATTGCTCGATAACTGGATGGTTACAGGAAAGTCTTCTTAGATCCCCAGGAACGAATGAAATGTAAACTGTCTTATTACCAATCTTATTGATATTCTATATTTTATGTTTTATTTTATCATTTTTTTCCTTTGAATTCCTTTAAAAAAAGTATTGCGCTTTTCCAAATTTGTATGATCCACGTTGTAATTTTGAAGTCAGGTTCAATGTTTGCTCTACAATTTTACATCAACTTTTAATACAATCTAAACAGGCCAATGTAAGTAACAAATATATTTGCTTTTAATAAAGTTTATAGCGTGTATTTTTGTGAAAATTCTGTTACATGACAAAGATGATGAGCCTATACTTTAAATTTAGTATGTGTACAAAACATGAAGAAAAAAAAGGTTTTAGCCGAAAAATGTTTAAAATGCCTCTTTCGAAAAGAACTTTATTATATCAAATTCCATAAAAAAATTGTTTTAAATATTTTTATGATTAAAACAAATAGTGATGTCATGGTAATAAAAATACAAAGATTAATATTAATATTGTTCTATATTTAATTCACATATAAATCAATGTAACTCGGAAATCAGTATTCACCACAAAATTCACTAAAATCATCAAAGGGCATATCCACTATAGAAATATTTCGTTAAAATTCAAACCATTGATGCCGCCCAGATCGCTATGTTTCTCTTATATAACATCTAACATGGTGAGCAACAGTGATCCAAATGTGGGGAACTCTATGTGCCAATTTATGAGGGTCTTTTTATGTCATACCTACTTATTACTTTTTTGATTAATTACACCGCCTATACAGGGTGTCGATTGCCGCCTATGCTATTAAATGATATTGCGGCGAAGATTTTTTTTGTCAAGTTTTACTCGTGTAATTAACCAATCCACGTAATTTGCTCATGTTTGTTCTTTGGTTCTTTTTCTGTTTCATCAGGTATTTTGTTACCCATCGGCATAACGAGTTACTGATATTGGGTTTAGGGGTCTAAAGAGATGATGTCATTAACCTCATGTCTCTAGCTGCTTGTATCACTCTGAACATGTAGAAAAAAATTTTTTCGTTTTAGTGTAAACGAAAATAACAGTGTCCTACATTCATAATTTTATTCTATTATTAATGCCATCTGTGTTTCTTCTTTTAATTTATTAAAATGTTGATGATTTGAAAAGGTGTGTATGCATTGACTGTATCGATAATTTTTTTAATCATCGCTCAATTATAAAGATTAGTAGATTGTAGCGTTTTCAACTCCAATTGTATAAAGTGTGCTTTTGGTCTTATCACCTAGATACACTGTGTTTCAAAGATAATTATCTCGAGAGAAGAAGTTGTGAAACACGGTGGCTTTTGCTGACATCATTTTTTCCCAGTAATTTTTTACACCCTTTGTCTTTCTTTTACAGTGTATTGTTGTTAATTTTTGTTTTTCGGTGTCTTTTCTGTGAGGTACACGTCTTTAAAGATCATTGACTATTTAGCCGGCTGGTTAACCTATACGACGAAGGGCGAATTTTTCCCCAAAGAGAGGAGGGGTAGATTGGTGTGCATTTATTTTATTATAATCATGTTTCTGTGTGAAATTCAGGTTCCTCAGATTTTTGTATCTCTGTTATTTCAACATGTTTTGTGGAAATAAATTATGTTTCCAGTCACCCGAAAAGTGCGGTACTTTCATAGATTAGTTGTTGAATTGTTACATATTTTGCACTCTCTGATAGTCTACTATATACAGTGTATTTTGATAATTGTGTAAATACTCAAATGTTGTTTAAGAGTTTAGATCAGTTACATAGTTTATTTCTGACGCTGTTGTAACTTTTAGATTGAAGCATGAGACATACGAGTATCAATGGACATCGTTTTGATCTGTGTAGAATACTTGCGCTGATTTCGACCCTTTTTTTGTATCATGCATGTGTTTTCTCACATAATAATATGCATGTCATTTTGGTGACACACAATTTTATTATATATAAAACAGCTCTCAGTTGTTGGTTTTTATTTTAGTTTTTTAGTAGGCTACTCGTGGGGGGCGCGGTGGTCCTGGGGTAATATATCGGCTTCCGACGCAAAAGGTCCTGGTTCGAGTCCTGGCGATTGCGCTTCCTACTGGTTGGATCGGTGTCAGTATAATGTAGCCGGCTGAGATAGGATTCATGGCATCCCCGAGCTGTCTCGTGTGCGGCGCCACATACAATTGTCAGACGTTAGTCTTGGGGCCCGTCCACAGAATAGCCTATATAGTGCTGATGTTTGACGTTAAACCAACTCAACAACAACAACAACAGTAGGCTACTCGTTATGGGTCGTTTTTGTTGTTGTTTTTTTTTAGTCAAATATTGAAATCAATCATCTGTATTATGGCAAATCTATAAGATAACGCAAGAATTATAATCTTGAGACATTGTTATTTTTAGTTTTGGGTTTTCCTAATATGTTACCTACATAATTCTAAATGGAGACGAAGTCGCCGGTTGAGGATCGAACAAATAACCTCAAGTTCATCAAATAATCCAAAGCTCTACCACCTGAACTCTTCTTCTTGTTTCCAAAATAAATAAATTATTGTTAATAATGTTTACGAGAATTTTGTACAACGGGTCTAAGGATGATAGAAGCATGCAATCTCTGCTTGTTTCTATAACGCAAAAAATAGATCTAGATACCGACATGGAAATGCATGTCGCGATGTCGCAGATGGTTGCTGATGTAACTAGGGAAAACATGTATGACTATGATGCTGATTTGGTTAGTAAGGTATACATGGCATAGTGTCTCGATGACCTATATGATGTTCTGATATAATTCTCGAGTTTCCAGCTCCTGTCTTTTTATTTGTTGAGTCATGTGTCCATTGTACATTTTCTCTTAGAATTCATTTGTTTATTGTATGATTCACAAAATGTGTGCATAAGCTTCAGAAAAGATATGGTTTTATCACGGTTATGGGAATTAGAGAGGTTTATATTTTTTTCAGACTTCATCATCATCAGCATCATCATCATCATCATCATGCCGGCTTATCGGTAGTGTCTGACCTAGCCTCTCGTACAATCTGCCCGAGGGAGCTCTGTAGCCAGTCACTGATTCTATCCACTATCCTTCTTGTGGATCCGCTTTGTCTTCGCATTGCCCATGGCTTTGCCTCTAGATCTATGTCTTTTCCAACTGCCATGTCTTTTGAGGTGCCCAAAGCATTTCAGCTTTCTTTCTTTGATGGTATGCAAAAGCAAATTTGGTTCGAGCTTCTTAATTTCTTTTAGTATGTTGCCATTTCGTATGTAATATATGTGCTGCCGTGGAACATGTTAATTCAAAAGGACACAGTTTCTTTTCATCTGTTTTTGTAATTGTCCAACCTTCACATCCATATGTGGCTCTGTAACACAGAGAGGGAGAGAGAGAAAGAGAGAGAGAGAGAGAGAGAGAGAGAGAGAGAGAGAGAGAGAGAGAGAGAGAGAGAGAGAGTGTGTGTGTGTCTGGGGGGGGGAACACATACACACACACACACATATTCAACGACGGAGACACAATGTTTGCACGGCTGGGTTGGTGATTCTTTTGACAACCAAAAATTTGGCCATAGAGGGATAGCATATTTCACTTTAGTAGCAATTGTTGTTTTTTGTTTGCTTTTTTCAGTGACCCTGCCTGTTATTTTTGGAAACCTCGGTCTACTCTCATCAAGCCAATGCCTCATCACCATTTGCAAATCGATGCTTTGATGGGACTTATGATTAGGAACAGGTTAAATATCCTCGTTCATGCTTAAAATTTTAGGCTCAGGACAGTTTACATTCTCAGGTCCCCTACAGACGGGGGCAAAGTGACTCCAGATAGGAAGGTCCGCGTCTTGAACCCCGCCATCGGCAGATTTATTTGTCCGGGATTTCATCCCCTGTAACTGGTTGGATCGGTTAAGTATAATGCAACCGGTTTAGACAGGAGTCATGATATCCCCGCCCTGTCTCGTGTGTGGCAGCACATAAAATTGTCAGTCTTGGGCTTTGTACACAATATAGTCTATGTAGTGCTACGTTGGACGTTAAACCAACTCAAGTCAACGCCCCTGCAGAGAGCCACCGAATATATTTCGGCGTGTAGGTAACATAATCCTTCATAGCGATATCTGTACACAGAGCCGCACATTTTAAGTAGTGTTTGATTCCCTATGGCCAAAAAAACTGACGCTGCGCAAACACATGCGCACATTCATACAAACAAGCTCTCCTCAATTTTACAGTCCCACCATGAAATAACTAAGAAACATGCTTATATTCACAAAATAAAATTATGTTCAATACACCCCTCGGATTTTGATTGCTGATTTCAGAAATAAAATCAGACTTTTTTCTACCATGCTTCCTCGATGGTCATTGAAAAGTCCAGACATTAGGCTATTAGTTCACCCACTCAGCCACGTGCCCACCCAAACGGCGAGTAGGAATAACAATGTTAATAGTGTCAATAACAATGTTATTCCTACAAAATTATCGGTCGCCTAGAGTGCTTATCAGTGCAGAGACCAAGCCGCTTAGCTGAGCGTTTGCAAAAAGTACTTTGATTTCTATAACTTAAGGTGCCTAGATTTTCGGTTACATAAATCTGTCCTCTATATGAACACAGGCTTAGTCTACAAGGCTTGTAGATCGAACACAAAATACACACTTCAGTCCTAACTATGATACTCATTCAAAATGAATACCCTTGTTATGCAAAAATAATTATGATTACTTCAATCGATTCGGTGAATATGCCTGCTATTTTATATACCCTCGGAGTAGACTCAAAATACGTGTGTAGCCTACAGATTTAGCAAACACGTTTTTGTAACGACTCGGTTTGTATTCATTACTTTGCCCTATTTTCTTCAAGCAGGGCATACTCAATTCTAATCTGATTATGAATTAAAAAAGATGTACAACTCAGTGTTGTACAACACAGTTCGCATCAAGTGATTCTTTTTCAGTGTTCAATAATAAAATGACGGGTCATTTTATATACCTATTTTCCAGTACCGATATGTTAACCTTTGGGTACCATCACTGAAAAAAAAAAAAAACATTTTTTTTCTCTTCTTTCGATTGTGTTGTCATGTTAAATAAATATCCTTATACTTGCGCATATATTGCACTTCATTTATTCCCTTCTTGTACATCTGGATAATATGGTAAAAGTGAACTAAATTTTACCGTATACACCACGTGTTTCTGTTGGGATTTTTTCTTTTACTTTTTATCAAATCAATCACACAGCATGTAAATCAGGTAAAACGAAACCGATATCTCGTCTAGATTCAATTTATTTCACCGGTTGTGGTAAATAATACTACTATTTAAAGTCTACCTCGTTTTCGATTTCTATTTCTGATGAGACTGACACCTGATGATCGTTTCATCACAAGCGCCTGGGGAAGCGTTATTCTGTTTGCCAGAACAAATTGATCGTGCGATTTGATACCGTGACATGCGTGTAGAATTTCATGTTGAAAACGTTTGTCTGGTGGTACAGCTCTCGCGTCGAGGACTTGGGGACTCAACATGTTTCAGTTTTTCACTCTGACGTACTAGCCTTTGCCCGAACCTTTATAATAGTAGTCCAAATAAAAGAGGTGAAAAACTCTACTAAAGTCTGTGATAAATCCTATATTAATAAATAGCTATAGTAAAGGTAAATGAGAAGAAGTTATGAGTATTACCAATAAACAAACATAAAAAGCTGTTCAAAATAACTACAATAACAGAAACAAAGATGTATGTATGAAATGTTAGGATTTATATTTATTATTTCAAAAGTAGAAAAGCACAATTCGGAATCGCAGACTAAATTTTCTTAAAAGTGGGTTTCTACGATTAAATTTTCAATGTCATTTACTTTCCACTGACGGAAACGTAATGGTGATGGGGTCAAAGCATCTATTTACAATGCAGGAGGACAGGGGTTCGAATTCCACTCGAGCAAACCTGTTTTGCACTGGTTGGGTCAGTGTCAATAGGTCTATAATGGGACCACTCGAATAGGCCTACACACAGTGTAGACTACCAGGTTTCCCGCGCTAGTAGTGTTTCGTCGCCGTATAGACTTTTGTTACGATCGAAACAGTAAACCTTTTAATTAGGACACAGGTGTCTTTCAAAGAGACCTTATATTACTTTCTACTCTTATTATTTCTCAACTAATCAAAGTGCAACATTACAACTAAATCCGTTTTTCACCTTCTCTTTTATTCATATCAAGTTGAGCGCTCGCTTCTTTGTGGTCGTGCATAAAGGTTTTTGGGTTGCCTTAAAATAATGGTAAAATAATCTATAGCGATACAAAAATAATTGTTACGCGTATGTTTTGGTGTCCGTCCACATTACAGTCTATATCGTGATCCTCTCACGATAAAACAATCGATCATAGTCAGTAGGGCCTACATGTACTTAAACTGCCCATTTTGTAAATTTAGTACCTATGCCTTTAAAATTGGCGATATCTTTTTTTAAGAGTCATAAAATCTGTATAAATTCCCGATTATGTTGACTAATGTCGCAATAGGCATGTCTAATGTTTGAAAAGTAAAAATTAGGCATGCTCTTAACAGAATAATATTTCACTGTTCCTCAATTCATGGGACTTCTACGATAATTGCTATTTTCTTGAGCCTCTCGATATTGCCAGAAAAAAACGTAAATCATAAAGCATCTGTGACCAAACTGATTTACTATGCAAAATAGAAATGTCAATTATCATTTTGGTGGATAAAATAATAGCCGGGGTATTTGTATATATGAAAGCACATTAATTATTTTCAACACATCTATAAACTATAGGCCTACATGATTTTACTTATTTTTCAGGAATTATTAAACAATTTTTTCCACTTTTAATATTATAAAAACAATTTAAAGGGCTTTTTAAAATTATATATTTTGTATTTAAAAAAAAAAAGATATCAATCATTTGCAAACTGTAAAACGTTACAGAGTCGTTTTTTTTTAGCAATTTTAAATTTCTTGTATTCAAAATGATCTTACACACAAAAAACCAGAAGTTACACCATCAACATCAGAAACAGTACTAAAATATATGCAGCAGAAGATTAGAAAATATTAAGTAAGGTTGTTTGAGAGTTTATGCAAAGACCTGTAATATATAGGCACTCTAAAAACACCAAGGTTTACTTTTTATGTTCTTGAATTATTGTGCAAAAATTGTATGATTTACAACAACAATAACAAAAACATCAAATTGCCAACATTATTCATCTGTAAATCTCATGCATATCATGATAATCTATCTACAGAACAATACCAAGGCTTAACGGGTAAAGTAATATAAAAGCGAGCAAATACATGTACATAAAAGTGTCTTTTATATGTATGACATAAACATTGTTCACAGTAACATCGGTATAGACACAACATAGAACAATCATTAATATAAATAGGTCAATCATCTATCTTTGCATTCTTTTACACTTCTGTTTTATTTATAATATGATTGCGTTTTTTTAACACAGATATATTATTAGGAGTTTGAATTCACAAGTATTTAGAAGATAATGAACTATAATTTGGATTTTGGTAAACTCATCAAGCAATGCTTATTTTAGCCTTTTATGAAAACAGAACATTCATTCATTCATCAAGTACTGGTTTTAAAGAGACATAAAAAATCATGGCATGCCACTCATCACTTTGTTCAGAGACAACTTTAAAAAGTCTAAATTGTTCCTGTCTTTATTAGTTGCCCATCTGTTTAGACTATCTAAACAGATTATTCTTTGCATACCTCTACTTCTTTTACCATCTATTTTTTCCAGCTAAGGCTGAATGTTCTATACTTTTGCATCGATTTAGATGCCTTTCAATTTCCATTCTTACAGTTTTTATCAAACATCTATCTATTCCAAGCTCACCTAGCACATCTTCGTTTGATCTCTTATCCTCGCCCAATATTCTAAGTATTCTTGTAAAGATCTACATATGTTTTGCTTCAAGTCTTTTTCTAACATCATCTGCTATTGTCCAACCTTCACAACCATACAAAATGGATGACCAAATGTAAAGAAGACAGAGTATATGGCTGCGTTCCAAAAAGCTAATAACACTCAGTGTAATTTTTTTACCAAAGGAAAAACGATAAACCAAATTGAAAGATCTAGATATGTAGGATAATGTTAACATCAGATGGTTTATGTCCACTGAGGTAAAAGAAGAATTGTAAAAGACAAGGACATATTTCATAAAATTGGCACAATTCTCAAAAATAGAAATAAAAGTTTAAGAACAAAGGGGAACAATAATTGCTCAAATGGAAAAAAAAATTCGATTTGAAAAATGACACCTTCACGTTTCTGCTTGCATGGTGAACATCTCTCGTGTCTTCCAACAAGTTGGAAAAACTTTTTGTGAGAAATGTTATTCTCTATATGGCACATTATTTTCAAAAATGGTTGTATAATCAAAATAATACCAATACTAACTTTAGGTAGGAATGAATTTGTATCCTCTATATATTGGCTTCCAAGTAGATCAAACTTTGAGAAATGTAATTAGTGTTAAAAATAGCACATGTGTAAAGTCAAATCTGATTTGTTTGCTCTGCTATCGTTTGATGAGTTTTGCCCAGATTTCCTCTGATGAGTGTGTTCCCAGGCCATGCTCTGGTTTCACATCTTGATCTGCATGCAGCTTAATCTGAAACCTTTGAAGACAAGATATAAAAGAAAAGAGTTTAATGTAATAGATATGATAAGCATGTATTATCCAAGAGGAAAATTTGCTGTGGTTGCATATAAACCATTAATTAAAGACTACGTAGCAAAAACCAAAACATATCCAATTAAAGAGTTCAAAACAAAATAGAATAAATCAAGCATATATCAAGTATTTTGCTTTAACGGGAGATGACCTGACAGCAAGGGGAGTAGCATTGCATTTTGTTAATAGTTCACTTTCCACTAAATGGACTCCTATAATATTCAAAGTCTCTTCCATAAGATCTAAACACCTTTAATGTGTAAACTACAACACATACTTAAAAAGAGCGCCCCGATCAAAGCTCTTTCACCCTGGAACACTAGGTTTAATTAATCAACCCATGTACATTGTACAACGTATCGAAACATGTCTACCAATCTGTGTTACAAGCGCTTTAAAGGAAAGATTACACTGCTTTCTGAGGTGTGCCACTTATCCACTACCCTATATTCCCTATAAGTGTATAGTAGGCCTAGTTGTGCTATGTCTACCATCAATGTGGGTGCTGCAGCACAGTTTGTTGTGGCGAATTTCCGCTTTCTCAAAGCAAACAGCGTAGCGTCTACCATCAGCCTTTTTTTATTCCATCTGCATGTTGTAAAACCAGTCAAATCTGTAAACCTTACCTTCTCAACACTGTGGCTAGAAATACTGCACTCTTCGAATAGACAAACTTGAAACCTGGACAGACTCGCTTTCCAGAGAATCCAAAAGGTTTAAAGGCAAACTGACTCCTATTCTTCTTGTTTGTCTCACTGAAACGATCAGGATCAAACCTGAAAGTGTACATACAAATTTATTTTTCTTTCTACAAAACCTGCTGTTTTTTCATTTGAGTTTTTTAAAGATATTTTATTTGTATGTTGTTGTTTTTTTTTTGTTATTTATTTGGTTTGGTTGGGTTTGGTTTCATGTTCTTTTTTTTATGTATTGTTTTTTTATGGGTTTATTGTTGTTTTTTTTCTGTTTTTTTTTTGGGGGGGGGGTGTGGAAGTGGGGAGCATTTATAGAATAATTAATATTCATATAAAAGGGGAAAAGCTAGGTGAGTTTACTTTTTGCTTTACCTCTTTTTCAACTTTCTTTCTTTTGTCTATTTTTCATTTTGTTTTGTTAGAGGGTAATTGTATAAATATGTAGTGCTGCAAAGAACTGTGGTGATGATTTGTTTTCCTGCTTCCGAAGAAAATTATTGTAGTTGTATTCATTTTGGGTTTAAATTAATAGAACAAAAGTACATAATAAAATACTTACTTGGTTGGATTAGGCCAAAGTTCTTCATCTTGCATAACAACCCCCAAAGCTTGAACTACAGGTGTCTGAAACCAAAAGAAAAATTAACCATGTTGACTTTATTTACTTGTTAAGATTGAGGTAATGTGGCAGTAATTTAACAAAGAGATCATTGCATTCAGCATCAACAACAAAAAGAATTATATGGTTGACTTTTTTCTTACTGATTACTAATTTTGATTTGTATGTTATTTAGAAAGTTGATACTGGTATCAACAACAATGGAAAAAAAAGAAAAGTACAGTATATTACTATCAATGGTATTTTGTCATCAATGGTTTCTATGGTTACATTAAAAAATAAATAGCAATTAGTCTATAGACACAAAAATTTGTTTGGTTTCTTTGGGGAGATGGAGTGTTAAATCAAACCTGAATGCATTATTTTTTTTAAATAATGGGAGATCATTAAAAAAAAATTAGTCACATCAACAGGTATTAAAAAAAATTAAATAACTATGTTACATTTTTAGGGATGTTGTATCCACCAAGAGTTATATCATTCTCTTGGTATCTGGCTGCAAACATCCCAACAGAGCCACACCTTATGGATTCATCAATGACTTGTTGCAGGTACCTACACACAGAAAAAATTAATAATCCTTTAAAAGGGCATTTTAGCAACTTACATGCATTAAAGATGTGCAATTAAATGTAAACAAATTTAGCAAAGTACACACATCAATGAGGTGTATTTTAATGTCAAAAATAACTTTCATATGTAAAAAAAAGTTGGTAGAATCAAAAGTTTCTGGATGAAATTTATACAATACTAAATATATGAATTGGAAAAAAACAACACAAGAAAAAGAAGAAGTATGAACAGAAAATCGAACAAAAATCCTGAAGACCTTGGCCCCTTAAAAGTCGTTGGTTGGTTGGTTGGTTGGTTTTAACGTCCAACATCAGCAACTTATGGCTATCTCGTGGACGGGCCCCAAGACGGACGTCTGACAATTTTTATGTGCTGCCACACATGAGACAGGGTGGGGATACCATGACTCCTGTCTCAGCCGGTCACATTATACTGACACCGACCCAACCAGTAGGGAACGCAACAGCCAGGATTCGAATTCGGGACCTTTTGCGTCGGAAGCCGATGTTCTCAGCGCCCCCCCCCCCCCCCCCCCCTTTAAAAGTTACCTCAATGTTGATTATTATATATCTATGAAAGACAGGACTTTATATCCTTCCCTCTATGATTTTCGCAAAAAACACATGAAGAGCACAGGGGAAAAATGATTCATAGATTCTACTTTTTGAGGAAATTAAATTGTAAAGTTTGAAAGTCTATAGTTCTGTCACAGGATGCTGTTTTGAAAGACCTTTATATTATAGGACTACGATCGTTTTGGCCAAAATTAGTTATACAGAAACGATCTTTAACAAGGGGGCAATAGCACAATGGGGGTACCCTGAAAAATTATTTTTGTGACAACCATCAATTTTTCCCCTGTTCTCTTCACATAATTATGTTCAAGCAAAGGAATATCATTGTATATAAGGGGGATAACAACTATTTTAAAGTAGGCCCCTACAGATAAAAAAAAAAAAGATTTAATTAATGATCTTCAAAAAAACATTCTCGAAATTATGCAATAGAGCAAAAACTCAACTCTGATCATTAAATATTTTGATACATGCCTGTTCTAGATTAGACATAAATATTATTTACATTGATTTGATTGAGATATCAAAAAGCCAAACTATAGCAATACCTAGATAAATGAATCTCTCAAAGCTTCTCTATTCCAACCCTTTCACTTTCCACGTTTGGTGACTTTTTATTACTGATGTTTCCAATATTTCTTCTTAGTAAAAAAAAAAGTTACCCTGCATATCCTTATAAAAATATACGGAGTATAAGATTGGTAAGCAAACAATCAAGGATTTGATTATTATTCCTAATACTTGTAAGTGAACTATTTTAGACCTACCAATAAAACAAAACAGAAAAGGTTTAAAATAATATTTGCAGTAGTCCATAAAATTATCTTGACAAAATTAAGACATAATTAGTATAGTATATCTTAATAAAATAAACATAAGCGCACATGATAACCTATTGTTTGTTTTATTTTTTCCATCTCTCTAATTTGAATTTAGGTATGATTCAAAATTTACATAGAAAATCGTTCAAATCCTTACTTTAAGTGTTTCAAATTTGATTCATCGACAATACCATTCTCTCCAAGCACTTCGATGACCTCATTATAAAGTCTTTCTTGAATCTCTTCATGTTTGGCCAGGTAGTAAAGACAAAACGCTAGCACTGAAACAACATTTTTTTTTTTATTAAAATGTAGTGGAGTTGTATAACTATAAAGGGAGTATTTACCAATTGAAGGGAGTTTTTAATTATAGATGCGATTTTAAGTAAAGTGTTATCTTTTTCATTTTAGTATTAATAATGTAATAAAGACAACAATAACATTATCATACAGCTAGACAGAGATACAGACTCTTCTTTATCTACACAAAACTGTTTTAACGTAGAAGTTTTCATTGCATTAAGAAACTTTACAAGCAGGTACTTACTATTCCCAGTATTGTGAAAAGATCCAATAAGATAGGTTATGCAGTCTGCAAGGATGATTTCATCATTAGATGCATACTTCAGAATTTCATCAAGAACTAGAGTTCCTTGGCGTGTTGTATTCTTGTGGTGTTCCAGTGCATGCTTCACTATTTCCTTCATGACTTCCATGGCTAAAGAACAAAGCAAACCCTAAACATTATCTTTTTCAGTAAATTCCTAATCTCAAAACATGAAAATTCAAACTACATTCTGTTATTTTCATTTGCTGTCAGCTCATTCTTCTGCTGATGATTGTAAAAGACAGCTTCAAAGGCTGCAATATTAAAATAAATGACATTAATTTTGTTCTTCATTGTATCGTTTTAAAGTTAAATCATAATTTTAATATAGCCTTTGTACATTCATTGATGTAAGTTTGAATCATCTATTGCTAATAATCAGCTTCATTATTTATTTTGAAAAGATGATGAAACATTGAAGGAAAAAAGGTGAGTTCAAAAAGTGTGGCGAAGATTGAAGGGGATTCTTCCAAAACACTACTTATATATATATGGGAATGTGGAAATCAAATCCTTTTTGTTAGGCAAGATAATCAATCAAGCAGAAAATCAAGGTCATAAATATTCTATCTGTTCCCACTCATAAATTTTTATTTTCATACACAAAAAGCAAGGCATAGGACAAGGCTGGGTTGGGTTGGTTGCACTGTGGTCCCCAAGACTAACATCTTTAACATATTGCCACACAGAGACAGTGTGGGGAAACCTGAATTCCTGTCTCAGCTAGTCAAAATATACTGACAATGTCCCAACCTACAGGTGGCAAAATTGGACGAATATGGCAGAATAAAGACAGGAAAGATATTTATGCCACTTTAATTTTTTATTTCATTTATCATTCCAATAAATTATTATTGCAAACTACTTTTATTGTTTTCTGTATTTGAAAATGGATTTAGTACAAATGGACAGTCATCAGCTACAAATACATTGAATATTGCTTTGCATTTTTTTCAACTAAAGCCGGCCATAGACGTTGCAATAATTGCTGTAAATCATCGCTTTGGGATCATTTTGGCAATATATTGCTTGGTGTATGGGGATATTGCAGAAATTTATCGACTTCAAAAGCTGATTGCTCATCGACTGGTACTACCTGAAAATAAATTGCACGCGCCGCGCGACCTTGTCAATCTGCGGCAGGCCCTTTGTTTTTTTTAAGGCCAGACAAGCCGACGCCGGTGCAGTAGGTTATTTTTGCTGGTCAAATGTTCATTTATGAGCCATCGGATTTTTAATCTGACAACAGATTCGTTTTTCTCGCCCCAAGATTAGCAAAGTCTACGCGTATAGATGCTTTTTAGAACGCGTTTTAGAGAATTAAATTTTATTTCGTTACTTGCCTCTATAAACTTAATATTCTTGTCTCCCCACTCCCGCCCATGTTTTTTTTTTGTCTCTCTATCAAATTATCTATCAGTATAATTATATGGTATAAATTTACATCACTTCGCGTTATATAGATATGTTAATTATTTAAAAATCCAAACACAATTTTATTTGAACTGAATGAGAGACAATTAACAAACTTTACAAAGCTGAACATGTTAACTCATTGGTGTTATTTAAAATCATGTTAATTTCTTCTCTTCGTGATGATTTTTCTTTTCCAGCCCGTCTTGAAATAAGCCGATGTAATCTTCGCTCATGTGGGCTTATAGCCGAGCGCATGACAGTGTCTTGCTTTTTAATCAAAGGGGTAACCCTTTACAATAAGTCAAGATATGATTCTTTATTCAAGCTCAAGTAGTTTTTCCAGTCTTCGGGGATATCTTGTAATTCCCTTATTAAATTAACATGAGATAACTTTTTTTTTTTTTAGTAGCCATGACTTCACCATACTCTACGTGAGCGTCTTTTTTTAGCTCTTCTTCTGAAAATCTTAATAATTATAGCCGCAGAGAGCGCAGTTACTGCTGCTGCTTGATGTTTGATGCTGCATTTAACACAAACACAATCTTGTGGATCACGACGCGTGTGTGGGCAGATGGAAGACATTGCTTTTGGATCGAATGATTTTGACGACGCGTGTGTGGGCAGATGGAAGACAAGTATTGCTTGGGATATTGTATAGCAATATTGCCAGCCAATTGATGGCTGCAATTTATTGACACGTCTATGGCCAGCTTAACAGTTCCACATAAAAATTGATGGAAAAAGTCAACACACACACACACACACACACACGCACGCACGCACGCACGCACGCACGCACGCACACACACGCACGCACACATACACACACACGTAAATATGTTTGCTTGATTGAAGAGCAAAAACAATCCTCTTAAGATAATTCAAGTTGAGATTTGAGGCAGCTAACGTACAGGACTGGCCACATATGATCAATTACATGAGGAGTAAAAAAGAACAAGCAATTGCTTCACAAAAGGTTAAATTTTCCCTGTTAGTTGAAAAGGCAGAGGTAAAGATTTAATCCAGTAAAGATTTAATCCAAGCCAAACAGTTTCAAATTAATTGCTTTCTGCTTATCATTGTTTGTCTTACTACCAGTAATCTTTAAAACCTTTGAGTTATGCACGATTTTTTTTTTACATATTACCTTCATTAAAAGTTTGCAGAGTCTGTAATTTATCCACATGTGAGAGGTCACCCCTAAGCACTTTGGATAATTCTTCTTGTGCCTGAGATGCGTTTGAATGTATATCAAAACATATATTTTAGAAGAATCATTCATAAATATATGAACATTTTATGAATGAATTTAGAATTTTAGAGGCCCATTTATTAAAAAAAAAAAAAAAAAAAGGACTATCAATTTTTTCAATGGGCTTTTGAAAACCCTAGGATCACTAGTAAATATTTATATTAGACATAGATTACGCAAGGCAAAAAAACTTGGTGTAAAGTTTGTTGAATCCATGGGCGTATCAATTTTCACTAATCAAGCACCGGTACAGTACATGCGTAGAACTGTATAGGTTCAGTTCGAGAGGCTGCATAATATTTGACTAGCTTCCTGATATTTATTAGCTTGGAAGATTTAACAAAATGGCTAAAAAGTTTGTGTGCTATATTTGGATATCATAATATCGAAAAACTAGTCCTAACTAGCCTAGTGACAACTTGAGGCTTGAGGGAGGCCACGTTGCCTACTCAGGGTTCCCCTTCAGACAGCAATTGCAGTGAATGTGAAACAAAGAGGGTCCATTCTGTTGTCATAGATTCTAGTTTGTGTTGAGAAAGCCGAACTTCCACACCACATCGTAAAAGTTAACCTACTATAATATTATTCTTATACAGAGCTTTTCTCAATTTGAATGTTTAAATTCATGCCCAATATTTCAAAATGTTGACTAGATTTTTTAATTTAAATGTTTTTTTCTCTCATACAACTTATTAAAATGTTTTTCAATTATTTACTAAAATGACAAATTGTTAGCTATTATGTTTACATAGCATAGTCGTTTCTAATCTTTTATAAGTAGAACACATACGATTACATTACCTTTACATAGGCTTTTCTAAAGCCTATAATAACATCATCATCTTCACAGTAGTCTCCGAGGATGGAACACATAGCAACCCTCACTGAGAACTTGTATGTCTCCTCATTCAGGGGGATGAAATCGTCTTCGTCCTTCATGCTCCATTGCTGAACAATAACATCTGCAGACTACATTCATAGAGGAAACAAATTTGATTCACTCAACAAACTGAATGACACATCGAGATACATAATAGTAAAAAATTGTGACATTAAAGAAAATGTCTCACCTATACTTTTTAACAAATTATATGATCAAATAAACATCAAATGTTCTGTTTCTAAGCAATAAGATCTGGTGAACAATTGCTTTCTTTAAACAGTTAAAAATACAAAAAAAAGTTAAATTTTTTTTATCACTATTTCATAGTAATCTTTCAGAATCTCAACAATCTGAATAAAAGCTAATCTTCTGCATATTAATGTTGAAATGACTTAAACAGATATAGTCTTTCAAATGACTCTGAAGTTAAAGGATTTTTTTAGTACTAAATTTAAAGTCCTTTTGAAAAAGCCAACCTTCTGAAAAGTCTTCAAGTGTGAGCACAGTTTATCATGTGCAAAGGCTCTATCATACATCTTTCTCCTGCAACGTCCATCTTCTCCGTTAGTAAACTGAATGGATGCTGGTCCAAATAGTGGTTCAAAAAATTTAAAGAGCAGAGCTGCAATGGAATCAAACATTAGCTTGTTATATCCGAGCCCAATAAATATGTGGAAATGTTATTTTTCACGCAACATTACTGCTTTCCATGCTTGTGCCTTGGGGATGTGGATGTATGCAGACACACATGTATTATAATATATTCTAAAATATTTCCTGTACCAACTTAAAAAAAACTTATCATAACCAAAACAAGAATAACAATCATTTTTATGGCTCAAAAAGATGTATTAATGACTTTTTTACTGCTATCTTTTATGAAAGACAAATAATTATTTATAACCTTACCTCATTATTACATAACATATATATATATATATAACTTATCATAACCAAAACAAGAATAACAATCATTTTTATGGCTCAAAAAGATGTATTAATGACTTTTTTACTGCGAATGGGGATCTTGGGTTCCAGAGAAAGTTAAGTGCTGCAAGAAAAGTTCTGGCAAACTGCCTATATATATATGTCGTTTGCCTAGTACAATTAGGACCCTAACTCATGGTTCCTGTGTCGAGCATTGGATCAACTTTATTTTAATTTTAAATTGTTTCTTGATAGGTATTCTCTTTGCATTAATGAATGATCTCTCTAGACTTGATCTATGTGATAAGATCATCACCTACTCATTTTGTAATTGTTAGCCTATATTTTCCGTGATTGCACACCTCTTAGAGTACCTAAAAAATGAGTTATGTTTTGTTATGTGCATATCTTACGACAAAATTATCACTAACTTTAAAGATCATACCTTTTAACAAAAATAACTTTAGCATTAATGATTGGTACACCAATTCACTTTCAGTCTATATATATATAAGTAAACTTTTTTAACTACCTTGCCCCCTCTCTTACTCCAATTGTTACTTGTGCCTATCTTGAATAAAGTCAAAATTATTATGATTATGTCAATTTAAGTTGAAATAAAGTTACACTTACGAGGTCTGTCAAAAGGCTGTAGATGCTGCTTGAACAATTCAGGGGAGGCAATGCTTACTGTGTAGACTTTACCATACCAAAAGCCAACTATAGGACCAAGCTGGCTGTGGATTTTTTCCAAGAAGTTTTGAAAACCACCTGCTGCCCTCATATCACTAAGGTTTCCATCCCTGTTACCAAAATAGTAAAAAAAAATGTTTTCTGTCAAGAAAAAGATTTTAAAGGGTTAGCCATGACAAGAGGTACAAAAAGGTAAGTTTAACATTTATGATGTTAATTTCTTTTTTTCTTTTCTTTTGATGGTTCAAGAAAGTAAGACAATTATCTAAGTGATATAACCAAATCACAGATTCAAATGGCTGGTGGTTTTGAATAATTTTTTTGTTCTTTTTTTGTTTTGGGTTTTTTTTAGGGGGGGGGGGTTGCTTCGTAGATTTTCTTTATCTAGATATCAGTACTGAGATGACAAAATCTCTTAAAATTTGAACTGCTGACCTCATGCTAGCCAGTCTAGACCACTAACCCGCTTAACTATTTGGTGCCCAGTTTTACTAAAATTGGCTTAATAACATGTCCCTTTTATAGATCATACTGTTTGTTTGGCAAAATTAAAGAACACAATTAAAAATATAAGTAATCTATGCATTGTTGTTTTCTGTTTTTTTTTGTTGAGTTGCTGTTTTTTAGTGTGTTTTTTTTTGGGGGGGAGGGGGGTGTTTTTGTTTTTTTAATTTCTGATTGACTTCTTTGTATAAGCTGAACAGATCTCAATTTTTTTTTTTTTTTACTTGTAGAAGTCAATTTTTTAAGTAAATGGTAATAATATTGGACAAGTTTCTTTGAAAAAAAGAATTGCACAGGATCCTGACATATGATAGTTGCTCCCTGGCATTATAGGCCTATAATTTAAATGGCTTACACATTAATTAATCAAGGGCCGCTTTAGTTTTTATGATGTAGGATTACACCTTTGTGTATACCTCTTCTCTGTAGGCTATACATTAATGAATACCTAATGCTGAATTTCACACTAAATTTAAGTAGAGAAAAGACAAAAGTCAAAGTTATGATCATGTGAACTGGATCAAAACCTTAAACTGAAACAGATATTTATTAATTTTTACACAGACTTGTTTGGTTGACTGTGCATGACTGCAAGATGAAGGTCACAATATTGCAAAATGAAGGTCACAATAAGTGAAATAACAAATACAACTTGAAAAAAAAAATAAGATAAAAAACTCACTCTTCTGATGATGGTGATAAACCGGGTATTTTCCCCTTCTTCTCTTGCTTATTAGACTGAAAACAGGACAACATTTTCAACATAAAATTGATTAAATTTAAAAACTAAGTGCTATAGTGTAGCCTAAACTTTTTTTTTTTACATGCAAAAATAATTGTATACATAGTGAAACACAGATCAGATTTAGATGTGATTATAAAAGATCAGAGATAGATCATTTACTGTATAGAATGATATATATCCCTATAGGCAATATAAATTACAGTTCTAAAGGCCTATTACTGTTTACAATTAATGCCTAAACTTTATTTTTTTTTTACATGCAAAAATAATTGTATACATAGTGAAACACAGACCAGATTTAGATATGATTGTAAAAGATCAGAGATCGATCATTTACTGCATAGAATGATATTTCCCTATAGGCAATATAAATTACAGTTCTAAAGGCCTATTAGTAGGCCTATCATTGCCAAAGAACTTAGTATAAAAAGTACTTAGATTTAGTGTTAAAAAAAACAGCTTACCAAATAGAGCCATATTAAAGAACACACAATGACTCCAACAAACAAAAATACTTCAATCATGATTATGTTGGTTGAAATCACTATGTGCTTCAGTAGAAGGCCTACACTGTTAAATGCCTAAGTGACTGACAAGTACTTTAATCTAATAGCCCTAGAGTAGGCCTACGGTAGACCCTCACATGCATGTAGGCTTGCTATCTATTGGATAAAGACGAGCTTGGCAACATTACTTGTTAAAAACCTTGACACAGGTCTATGGTTGCGAGCACAATAAAACAAGTAAATAAATAGGTCAAGGCTAACATTTTCTAAACACTAGCAAAGCCTAAATTTATGATAAAATAATAGGCGTAACGTTCACGCACAACCAAAGTTTGGCTTTAAAAGATAGACCTACTGTATGAAAAGGGGGGGGGGGGTAAGATTAGGCCTCGTTAAATTTCGTTAAAATAATTTTAGCAGCACGTGTATGGCAAATTTTAAACAGTGAGCTAGTTAGTAGTTACCTTAATGGAATGAAGAGTTTAACCAGAGACCGAAGATAATTTTTCACTTCAACCATCCGATGTTTGTTTGTTTGTTTGTTTGTTGTTGCTGTTTTTTTGTTGTTGTTTTTTGTTGTTTTTTATGTCATTAATATTAATAATAATAATAATAATAATTTTACTTATATAGCGCCTTCCACCGAAGTATCAAAGCGCTTTACATTTTTCAAGATAAAAGCATATATAAAAAAAACCTACATCTTGAACATAACTTATACACAATGCAATAGACAGGTGATAATTGGAATACAAAGGAGCATACAAAAAAAACAAAAAACAAAAAAAAAAAAACAAAAAAAAACACATTAGCTAATGCGATCGTGGTGTTTGGGTAGTAATTCTAATTTGACAGATGTTTTTTAAAAAGAAATGTTTTTAAATGTTTTCTAAAAAGGGACTCACTAGAGATCGATCTTATTGAAAGAGGTAGAGAGTTCCAAACAGTAGGGCCAGCTTTGGAAAAGGATCGATCTCCATATGATACAAGATTGGTCCTAGGAGTGTGCAAAAGATTTTTTTTTCAGATCGTAACTGACGTCCAGGATTATACGGGGAAATAAGTTCTTTTATATAGGATGGTGAGTTGTTACCTTGCGCTTTAAAACAAAGAAGAGCAATTTTGTACTCGATTCTAGCCGAAATGGGGAGCCAATGAAGGGTCCTGAGCATATGAGTAGAACTGGTTTTGTCGTAGAAATCTAATCCTAATACAAGTCTGGCAGCTCTGTTCTGAACTCTCTGTAATTTAAGCATTCGACAACAGGGAGACCAGCTAGCAAAGAATTGCAATAGTCTAGGCGTGATAGCACGAATGCACACACCACTGTTCTAAGTGACTCATAGTCAAGGTATTTCTTCATTTGATTAATCTTTTTAAGTTCATAATTTAATATTTTTGTTATGTTGTTGATGTGGTCATCCATAGTAATAAAACTGTCGAGAATCACGCCTAGATTTTTTGCCTTACGACAAACTTCAACTGTACTTTTATCTATCTATTGAAAGATTTAGATTAGGCATACTATTTAAAATGTGTCTTGTACCACATAAAAGTACTTCAGTTTTGTTACCGTTAAACTTCAATTTATTGCTAAACATCCAAAATCGTATGGTCTCGCAAAATGCATAAAAATAGACAATAACAAAATAAATTTAAGAAAGAAGAAAAAAATTTATAAAGATAAGTATAGTAAGAAAACATATAAGATTAAAAATAAAAATTTAAAGGGGAATAATGGCGTTGGAAAAAGATATAACATAGAAAATATAGAGGATAAGACCAAGGAACGAACCCTGTGGAAAAACGAAACTGAGAGTTTTAAAACCAGAAAATTATCAATTAATGAATACAGCTTGGGATCTATTTGTAAGGTATGATTGAAACCACTTCAACACCACTCCGCCCAACCCAAAATTGCAACTAAGTCGATGACAAAGAATTGAATGGTCGATTGTGTCGAATGCTGCTGAGAGGTCTAACAACGTTAACAACGATACTTGTCCTGCATCAATAGATAATAATAAATCATTGGTTATTCGTAGTAAAGCAGTTTCAGTGCTGTGCGACTCCCTATAAGCTGACTGATTAGGATCTAAAAGGTTCTTTGAAAGCAAGTGCGCCTTTAACTGAGCAAGAACAACCTTCTCTAGAGTTTTTCAAAATAAAAGGCAGATCAGAAACCGAGCGGTAGTTTTTCAAGTTCTTGGGGTCAAGGTTGTTTTTTTTAAAAGGGGTGTTACAATTGGTTGTTTTTTTTATAAGAATTTGGGACAACTCCACAGTTTAGAGAGGTGTTAATGATGCTAGTTAAATATGTGGCAACAGTGTGTCTAGACATTGCATTAGTAAGTTCGTAGGGATGGAATCAAGATTACATTACTTAGTAGGGGATGATAAAATAATATTTTTCACGTCTAAAGTGGATACGCTATGGAAGGCATTGAGCGATTGACCGTTAAATTGTATATCGAAAGCATCAAACTCAATAGCATCGTTAGAACATCGATCAATATTGTTTCCAATAAAAGATATCTTGTCAATAAAATACTCAATAAACGCGCCAGGAAGATTATCTGACGGAATTGTTTTTGGTAGAGTTAGCTCCCTTGAATATTAGTTGTACTCTTTTGTAAATCAACATTTTCTTGTCCAAATTTATTTAAAACAATAACCCTTAATATTTTAAAGCCGCATGAACAGTAAATTAGGAATAAAAACTAAGGTAGAAAAAAAAACATTTTTAAAACGTAAAGGGTGAAGTACTTGTACCGCTTAATAGCGAATGGGGAAAACTTTCCATAGTCTCTATTGGTTGTTGCATTTTGTTTTTCTGGTAGCACTTTTGGTACATGCATATATGTAGGCCTGTTATTCAAATGATGGAGTTGAATGTTGACAAAGAGGTCCCTTACCTGTCACAAGAACTGCATGGAAACAATTTAATTTCTTCTCTGTGGTTCGCTTCTGATATTCCCTGATGATGCTGTATGTAATCCTGAAGAATTCAGACACGGAGGAGCCGATGCAACCACACACACACACGCGCGCGCGCGTTCTGCAATTTTTTTCGAACTCTCTATTAAACCGTGATAGGGACATCTCAAAGCCACAACGGAATTGTCAACAAAATGTCTTGAAGTTTCAACGCAAATTCACATAGAATGTTGTTGTCTGCACCTTGGAAACAATTCGCAGATGATGTATATTGAAAAATGCTGTTTAACTGAAACAGGTTTCCTCAAAGTGCTGAGCGTACCCTACATTGCTTCTATTTAATTCTTTGAGTGTCTTCTCTAGACCGGCTCTCTTTGCATTGACAAACCGTTTTCTACACCTTGTAAAAATAATATACCGGTAGTTGTTTTCAGTTGTTTTGTTTTTATAAATCAAAGTCAGAAAAATGGACTATAGACTTTAACCCTATTTTGAATATTACATAATGACACAAAACAATAATTATAATGTTCAAATAAGCATCAATTGTTCCAAATAATTATTTACACAAACGGCCATGGTTTACTTAGGTGGCTTGTTGATTTTGTTGTTGTTGCTGCTGCTGCTGTTGTTGCTGTTTTTTTGTTGTTGTTGTTTTGTTTGTTTTTTTTGCTTTTGGGGGTTTACTATTTTTTCTTAATTAGAATTTGAGAGAGGGTTGTTAACACTGTTTATTATTGTTATTTAGCCATTGAGGCACAAAATAGACCTATCGAAATATTTAGATCTAGGATCCGTTTTTTTTTAAGGGAAATCAATTTAATTTTCTTTTTTTGTTATCGTTACTTCTCTTTTTGAAGTGGGAAAGAAAAGCCAAACAGATTGTGTCTTTATTTCAATTAATGTCAGAGCACCATTTAAAATACAAATTTTCTGCAGGTTACTTTATTGTCATTTTTTCACAAACAAACAAAAAGATGCACTGCAGCGCCGCAGAGTACATTGCGGGATTTCACCGCCTTTATTATTGTACAGACGTCGAGCCACATACCCAAATGCGCTTGGGTGCATCGTCTCTCTTTTGACTGTCTCTGGTACAACTGTGAGAAAGGGAGAAACACCGGGCACAGCGTGAAAAGTTTCAAACTTTTATTAATTTACACCATGATAAAAAAACCCAGCCGGCATAACAAGCCCGACTGAAAATAATAATAAGAAAACGCAAAGTCATACATAGGGAAAGAATAATGAAAAGTACATTGGCACAAACATGATCTTCATACCGAGAGAGAGAGAGAGAGAGAGAGAGAAGTAGAGTGGAGAGAGAGAGAGAGAGAGAGAGAGAGGCAGAGTAATAAGGAATGCAGAAATAGTCAAAATCAAAGGCATAGGTAATCAAAGAGCAACTAAAATATACATACGTGGTAATAGACTAATACAAAATTAATGGTTGAAATGCAGACTACCTCAACAGTAATTTGTATGTAGAAAGCCTAATACATTTAATGGACATCCTAAAGTATGTTACGACACGTAGGCGAAAAGTATCAGTACATAGTTGACCACAAGGGAAACAAAGCCAGGAAATGGGGACCAGGTCCCAATAACATTTATCATCACCCACAGTATGATCTGTGCAGGGTGAAGATATTATTACCTCCCCATAACGTAGGCAATATTCTCAAGGGATACAACTAATGATAATAAAAATAATAAACGACAAAGCTGGAGCATCAGTCTGCCCAGCACCAAAAGAAGCAAATACCTTACACAAAACCAGAGGTGAGAATATAAGTACTGTATGAACTTAATTACACATAACCCAATGTGCAAGCTTTAGCAGTACAGGTACAGCGGACATACAACAGCAGCTTTACAAATTAACTTCAAGAAATTTAAGTAAAAAGATTTATAAACAATTCAATAGAGATTTAGACCAAGGACGTCCGACCACTGGCCATCTCAGACACCAACTGATCAGTCTACGCGCTCTTGGTCAGGGGATCGAGCTTGCTCAGCGCGCCTCGCGAGCTGATTGGCCAACACGCGCCCAATCACGGCTAAGCAACATAATAAAGAGTGTGGACAGAGAAAGACCACAGGAGGATACAAAGACACGATAAAGATACAAAGACAGACAGATACACTAAAACATAAAAAATTCGCGGTGAGGAAAATTACTGTAAAAGAAACGAGATACAAACAAACCAATAGCTCACACAACGAAGTGATTATTCGGAATACAGTTCCTCGGCAGATAGTGAAGAGCGGAAGCACGATGATAGGATGTGTTTAAATTACAGATTTATATTAATAGACATAATGGGGTTTAAATAGCTCTTCTACCTAGCCCGTAACCTCGATTCGATAAGTAAATGAAAAAGAGAAAAGTTTGGATAAAATATGCATTTTTAGTCATTTCTAGGGCTTGCCTTGTACTGTTGGATACAGGCTGTCGAAGTATATGTGTGTACTATCCAGCCGATCTACAGAGCTGTTGTCCTCAACACACGCCGGTGAGACCTGGACTGTATATCAAAGACATGCAAAGTAATTCAATCGTTTCCTCCTCTGCTGACTCCCCAAGCTGCTAAGAGTCAGTTGGCAAAACAAGGTCCCCGCCACAGTGATCCTCGAACAGTCAGGAATGCCTAGAGTCTTCACCCTCTTACGACAGAAACAGCTCCGTTGGGTAGGCCGTGTATCTAGAATGCCAGGTGAGCGCCTCCCAAAGCGCATCCTGTATGGTGAGTTGAAGTCAGGAGCTCGTTCTTACGATCGATCAGAAGAAGTTCAAAGACACGCTCAAAGCGTCAATGAAAGACTTCAACATTGATTCAACGCCGTGGGAGTTTCTTGCTCAAAACCGACCAACCTGGCGCGAAGCAGTCACCAAGTTAGCCAAGATGTATCAACAGCAGCGTCAACAGGCAGCGAAGACCAAACGAGCAGCACGCAAGGTGCGAGTCAACTGCAACCCAACTCCTTAAGCTACAGCTGCGCCATGGCTCTGTCCCCACTGCAACAGATATTTTAGATATCGGATCAGTCTCGTCAGTCACCTTCGAACGCTCTGATGACCCAACTCCTCAGATGATGATAGATGAAGGTGGTCATCTTATCCAGAGGAGGATGAAAACACTATCCAGCCCCATTAACCTTTTTGATTTCTGTCTCGATGTGGGTTTGCTTTACTCTGTCTCACATTTCTTTGCTTGAGACATTTAATGTTGGGGATGTTTCTGGAGCATCTGGCAATTAAAAGTTTGCAGTTGTTGGGTGTTAGTCCTGATCACGCGCCGCGTTTCTGAGCCATAGAGTAAGACTGAATTCACGTTGGTATTGAAGATTCGGGTCTTGTTTCGAACCAACAGGGTCGCAGACCTTCATTTTGATCTTTGGGCATAAAAGGTGCATCAGGCTTTCTCTATTCGGCATCTGATTCGGCATATCGTCTGTACCCCCGTCCTCTCTCAAAACACTACCAAGATACACAAACTTCTCAACCCCATTGCCGTTTCCCTGATGCAAACGCAGCGAATTATACGTGTCTGTCATTGATTGATTTGGCCTCAGTTTTTCCGATGTTTATCTGGAGGCCGGTCTTCCCAGCTTCTGCTGCCACACGATTCAACTTCTCTTGCGCGTCCTGTTATTTTTGTGAGAGAAGGCTGATATCTCTGCTAAGTCTAGATCCTTCAGCTGCCTCATGAAGGTCCACTGGATACCCGTCCTTTGGCCTGTTGTTGACTGATTCATAACCCAGTTGTCCACCATAAGAAGATCGTTGGCGAGAGCAAGCAACCCCGGAGGACGTCAGTTTTCACGTTACAGAGTTTCGTTAGTTTCCCATCGTGAATTGCTTGACAAGTTAGTGGCGCCTTCAGAAAAAAACAAAACTTGTTGAATTATATTGACGAACTTTGGTGGGAAGCCATAGTGGTACGTCAGTCTCCATATAACATGTCGGTTGACGCTGGCGTTGGATATGTGCACGATGTACATGTATCATAAAAATTGCGGCCTGGGGTGGGGTGGTTGAGCGAAGTAGGTCGAGTTCGTGGCTTCTATCAGATCCCGGGTTCGAATCACAATAAGGCCGAACGTCTCTAATGAATGACTCGTTGGCTACCCCATATGATGCACTATGAAAAATTTTAAGTGTATACAATCATTCTCTATTATTTCAACTCACATTGAACTTACTTTTTTATTATACAATGTTTAAAAAAAAAATATATTTCTTAGGTATTTTAGTCATTATCTCCCCTTTCAGTATATTTACCTCCCGTTTATCGACAAACTGCTGTAACCTGTTACATGACATAAAAATCCACCTCGGCTGGTCTGCTGACACCGTCACTGACAGCTTTGGGAGAGAAAACGGCAGTGGTTTTCAAGAGTTTAGATCTAGATCTGTATTGCAGAAAAAAAGATCCTAATGATTCCATGAAATCTCTAGAATCTATATCTCTAGATTCTATACCTACATTATCCAGTAACAAATAGATATTATTTTAAGAATTTATTGACCAGATTTCCGAGTGCCCATTGCAATCATGAACGTCATTTTGGCCGTGAAACAGTACATCAGCAAGATGATCGAGGGATGTGGTGGAGGGATGAAAGTCCTTCTTATGGACCGGGAGACAGTAAGAATTTAGATGGAGATTATAGATCTATATCTAACAAAATTGTAGGTCTAGTGATAGATCAAGATCTAGGGTCGCAAGTACAATGCCACGGTAACTCACAGTGATGATTAAAGGTCTGTAGATCTAATCTAAGGCTTGTTTACAGAGTCGGTACGAGATACAGTTGGGCGGCGCGATAGCCCTGGGGTAGAACACCGGCTCCCGACGCTGGAAGTCTGTAGTTCGAGCCCTGGCGATGTCGCCCCCTAATGGTTGGGTCGGTGTCAGTCTAATGTGATCAGCTTAGACAGGAGTCATGGTATCCCCGCCCTGTCTCGTGTGTGGCAGCACATATATTGTCAGATGTCAGTCTGTAAGATCTAGCCTGTGTTGTTAAATAAAAGGACTGAAAGTAGGCCACAGACTTCTTCTATTAAGATCTAGGGTTGCAACAGTAAGCTGTAGTAATGTATACAGTTTGTTACTTTGTAAGATATAGATTGATGCGAATTATAAGGCTCGCAACTAGATCTAGATCTAGCTGTAAGCTGCCATGACATTGTACTTACGAACTCTCTAGTAATCAAATATTAGCTAGATCTAGATCTAGTATATAAAAAGAAAAAATTTGATCTTGAAAAGAAAGGCGCTAAAATTCAATATAAACGTTAATCAACAATCTCTCTTGTAATTTAAGAGAGATAAACGCACTACATCTACTTACTGTGTTTTTTCCTTCTATTTGTTTCTCTACAAATTGCCATTTTTCTTCAAATCTAAATTAAGTAAAGAGGCTATATATTACAGAATCGCTATCAGCAAGTCAAGCTAATTAAAGAAAAAGCTATCTTGCTGTGTGAAGGAGGATGGGGTGGGAAAAAAACGAGCGGTGAATCTCAGACATGATGAGATGAAAAAGACAATTAGCCACCAATACTTGGAACGGGATTGCATGGGAAAAGATTTCAGCCTCAAATGAAATGTTCGTATGTGCAGGGACGGGAGACTGAAAAACTTGTTGTCAATAAAGTTGCAAGATTGCAACTGATTCTGAAGTTTTAGTAACAATTATGTCATTTAAAAGCAATGGGCCTTGGGTTTACACAGGCTTAATTACTCTTTTTTTTTGAAGAATATTTAAGAATTAAATGTATTTGTCAAGCAGTTGCTTGGAGTTTGCACAAGAATATATAAACTTATTTAAATATTATTTTTTTATTGAAATAAAACTAAAAATTTTCAAGGAGAAAACATTTGCAATACAGGTATATATATATATATATGCAAATCTGAAGTAAAAAAATTGCATATATATATATATATCATTTATCTTAAATTGTTTGCTAATTTAGATTTTCGAATGATAGCAGGAACAAAAAGAAGTTGTAGAAGCTGTAACTTTTGTTTTGTCTTGAATGAAAATACTTTTTTTTCCAATTTTTTTCTTTTTTCAGACAAGTATAGTGAGCATGGTCTACGCGCAGTCTGAAATTTTACAGAAAGAAGTGTATTTGTTTGAACGCATTGATACATCAGGGAGAGAGACAATGAAGCATCTGAATTGTATTGTCTATCTCCGTCCCACAAGAGAAAATATTGATTTACTCGCCCAAGAGTTACGCATGCCCAAGTATGGTCTATATTTCATATGTGAGTATACCAAGCACTCCCTGGTCTACTGAGTCATAGAAACTTACAAAATGTTTTTTCATAGCATTTTGCTTCCCATTTTCAAATTTCAAACTTGTTTTAAACATACAAAGTATTTTTTCATATCTTTTCTTTTCTTAGATTAGGCACCTATAAGATAGTATAAATTTATAAATTTTGTAGGAGTGAAATATTGACTCTAAAAGTTATAAAGTTTATACTAAATCCTTCTCCCTAGTGGATATTAAAAGCATTTAAAATTTATGAAAGTTAATAAACATTTCTTTCCCCCCTTTCAGATTTTAGCAATGTCATAAGCAAGCAAGATGTCAAAATCTTAGCAGAAGCAGACGATCAAGAGGTAGTGAGAGAAGTGCAGGTGAGGGATATATTTTTCTTTAAATGTTAAAGTTTGAGTCATTTGAAGATAAGTTACTTCAAGTATGGATCCTTTGCATGTAAATCAATTAAATTGAATGAATTTTACTTAGTTAGCCAAATCAAAAGAAGATGACAATCTAACAGTTCACGATTATAATTTTTTGATTTTTGTTTTCATTGAGTTATCTTGTCATTTTTATCCCACTTGTGAATACATTGGTGTGGCGGAATGTCTTCGGGAAAAGAGAAGCAAAATTAAATTTACCAACAATCTCATACATTTCCAACAATATGAAAGTTTGAAACTTACCTTCCCTTTTTTTCTTTGATTAATGAAAATAAATTGAATTTGTTTTTTATTTCAGGAGTTCTATGGAGATTACATAGCAGTGAATCCTCATGTGTTTTCTTTGAATTTGGTCGGGTGTTGTCAGGTAAATATTTTATAAATCACATGGTGATATGTTGATGTTATTTCTGCATCTGCAGTTATAAACTGTTGCACTATTTATACTCAACCAATTACTCAACTCAATTTAGAATTTTTTCCTAACTGAAGAATTAAAAAAATGAAAAGAAGTTTATAAATTTAGAGTAAAATAATAGTTCCCGACACAAAATTTTGCAGTGCTCTAAATTAACCATGAATTTGAAGTATAATATTTGATTTGAATACTTTTACTACCATTACAAGAAAACATTTGGAAAGCAAATTTGCATGAATAATGAATTGTACAGGATATGCTGATTTGTCTTTGTCTTTGTGCTTCATTGTCCCTTTAAACATTTTTTTCATTGTCTTTGTGCCTCATTGTCCCTTTAAACATTTTTTAACACTTATGAATTTTTGGCTCATTGGACCAGAATCTCAGCTGGTCTCCTCCAGTATTGTCAAGAACCATTCAAGGCTTGACGTCTGTTCTGTTGTCTTTGAAAAAGTGTCCAATGATCCGCTACCAGAATTCGTCTGAGATGGCAAGAAGACTAGCAGATAGTGTCAGGGTAAGAAATTATTTAAATTCAGTCATGCGGTTGTTTAAAAAAATTATATGCTTTTTGTTTTGGATAACTTTTTAGGCCCAATAAAAGCTTTGAAATGTTTTGAAGTACCCAGATATCCTATTGATAGTTGAATTGGATAGCTTTGTGTTACTTAGTTATGACAATCAACTGTTTTCATTTTCTTGTCATTGATCTTGTTTCTTTTGTAGCAAGTCATTGGCAAAGAGGCAGCTTTGTTTGAGTTTCGAAAGACGGATGTCCCACCTGTTCTCCTGATTCTCGACAGGAGAGATGACGCAGTGACTCCTCTGCTTAATCAAGTAAATGGTTACCATGCTTCTCTCCGGATCATAATGTTATTTCTCATAGGAGGAATCATAATATGGGTTTTGGGTTTAGCCAACTTTTTTTTTTTGCCTGTAAAGAGGTGAATTGTAACAGCTAATGTATTTAATTGGTAACGAATTCGTTTTTTCTTAAATTAATTTAGGATATTACCTTTGCAGTTTTTTTTATTATTATCAATGGTACCTGACTTTTTGCTGCTTTGAATTATCAATGGTACCTGACTTTTTGCTGCTTTGAATTATCAATGATACCTGACTTTTTGTGTTTTATTTCAGTGGACTTACCAGGCAATGGTGCACGAGTTGTTGTCCATAAACAACAATCGAATCAACCTGTCTAATGTGCCTGGCATCACAAAAGATCTGCAAGAAGTTGTTCTCTCTGCGGAACATGACGAGTTTTACAGCAATGTGAGTGAACCATTCTTTGAACACTTATGAATTAAAGTTTAAACAGTTCAGTTTGTCTTTATGTATCATTCTAGAGCATGTAAGTTTTGCAATGGTATGAGATTTGCCATAATGAATTGGATACCCTATTTTGGAGGCTGAGATATGTATCCATACACACAAACATACGAAAAGGGATTTTAAAGTAGATTTTTTCGCACCCAGTTGTAATACAGGTTAAATCTTTATATCTTTAGAGGTTTCTATTACTTTAACGAAATGTAACTATAGTTTGCTAAAATGGTAGCAAAATGTAATGTCTTATTTATATACCAACGATAAAAACTCTTTTATAAGTGTCATGATTCAAACGAACAAAATTCATGTCTATAACCATAATTACGATGTTTATAGTTCTGCTTAAATGTGCTCTCTGATAATATGATATATTTTTACATAAAAAAAACAGGAAATCAAGCATTAGATACTCTGGAAAAATAACATTTTGTTTCTTCTCCTCTTTCTTTTCAATAACAGAATATGTACATGAACTTTGGAGAAATCGGATCGAATATCAAAGAACTGATGGAGGAATTTCAGAAAAAATCCAAAAGCCATGCAAAAGTTGAATCCATTGCTGATATGAAGGTCAGATAACCAAAGATTTTTTGTCTTCTTTTTTTTTAGATAACAATAACAACACATTAAACTCTAGAGAATTTATTGGTAAGAGATACAATAAGTAGGAAAGATGGAAAGATGCCAGTTTGTCACAAACCCATCTTACCTCAACCGTAGCCTACATTGCAGTTATGATTGACACTCTTTAAAAAGGTAAATGAATGATTGTTTGGTTGTATCAATTGAACTTTTTTTGCTTCTCCAATATTGTAAATATGAAATTATGAAAGTTCTAAAACTACCAGATCTAGATCTAGTACAAAGCAGCCAACTTGCAACAATTCTACACATTTTAAGCTGTTGACTTAAAATTGTAGCAATTTTAGACAAACTAGATCTAGGTCCTAGAATCTAGCAACATTTGGGCACCCAATGTGAATTATCAACTGAAGTCTTCAAAGGGACAGAAATAAGAAAGGTAACTGCAAAATCTATCAACATGACAAAAAAAACATTACTACCAACAAAAGATATGTTGCTTTGTTGTTTTTTTCCTTTGGTCTTGTTTGGCTAAATAGTACTAGTCTGAATTGTTCCATCTGTTACTTGGGAGAATGTTAAAAAGTGGTTACATTTTATTTTCTTTCTTGGTTATCCCAGTTGTAGTCTGTATCCCCTGGCAATCTGTCTAAAAATTATTACATTCTGTAACAAGGCTTATGATTTTTATCTTTTATCAAGAAAGAATATATATATATGTTTTAAACATAAAATGAAAAGAGCTGAGAACATGAAACCTAGGTACCTCATTTTCAATTTCTGCTTTCTCATTACACCACTTCAAATGTCCAGGCATTTGTGGAGACCTACCCTCAGTTCAAGAAAATGTCTGGCACAGTGTCTAAGCATGTGACCATTGTTGGGGAGCTGTCCCGCTTGGTTGGGGCCCACTTGCTGCTCGAGGTCTCAGAGACAGAGCAGGAGATTGCGTGCCAAGGAGATCATTCAGCTCTGCTGCAGGTGACATGCTACTTCCACTTTCAGTTTTAGAGGAGACCTCAAACGGTGTATGGTCTGACTGTCAGATCAGATATTTTCCGGTGAAAACAAAAATGAACATGTGCAGATTGTTAGCCGCATTAAATAAAACACTGCAACCCATTTAGACCAAACTTGATCAGACCAGACCAGACTGTTTAGGAAGGATCATGCTCCTACTTTGCCAACCATATGGTGAAAATGAGATAATTTTTATCGAATTTTTGTGCTATAAGTTTGAACTAAAAATACATACAATGGGACTTTTTCTTTAAAGTGGTATGTATTCCACCTCAAATATCCATTTTGACTTTTAAAAAGTAGGTTCACAGATATCTATTTTCAAACAAAATTACAAAACATGAAGTACGATTAGGGTTCATCAATAGAATTTTCTCATGTAAATCTCTTTTTTTTTCCTTTTGTGCTGAGGAATCATTTTTTTAAGGAAGTTTCTGTTGCATGCCTTTGGTAGAGTGAATCTTAATAATATTTATGAAAATCTGAAGCTTTTCTTGGAAGAAACATTAAAGATCATGTAGAAACTAAAGAAGACGGTATATATGATTTTTATTATTTACTTTTCATCTAAGTGTTCATGAAATATGTACGTCTTGCCTAATTGTCCTCTTTATTATTACTTTTACAGAGGATCAGAGCCCTGCTAGCCAGTGACAAAGTGAGACACATTGATATGCTTCGGTTGGTAATGCTGTACGCCCTGCGCTATGAAAGCCACAGCAACAATGATCTGGCTGGTCTGGTAGATGCTTTGAGACAGAGGGGCGTTTCGGCAGAGCATAGAGCAGTATGATGTTTTTCTCTCTCTTTTTTATTTTTCCATCTAATGGCAGGATAATAAAATTATACCCCCTTATTTATTTTTTTTATTTTTCTTCTTATTCAGTACAAAGATGGCTTTAATTTAAAAACAAAAGAATGGAAATCTTGTGGCATCCTGATAATTCAAAGTGTTGACATATTATATACAAGGTACAAAATGCGGTCGAACAGATAACAAAATGGACGGGGAGATGGTGTGTGAAGATTAATCAAGAAAAGTCATCAACAACATTTTTCACACTTTCTGGAAAGCAAGCAGGTACAATAAAAATGGGAAATACACCGCTAAACACAGATGACCAACCTACATACCTAGGGGTGACTTTTGATAAAAAACTAACATGGAAACATCAACTTAAAAGAGCTGAAACAAAAGCTAGAAGAAAGTTAGCAATAATGAGAAAACTTTGTGGAACAGACTGGGGAGCCAATGAAAGAATCCTTAAAAACATATACGTCCAAGGTGTTAGACCACACATGGAATATGCATCCTCAGCATGGTCATCTGCATCCAATACTGGACTGCAAACCTTAGATAGAGTTCAGAATCAAGCCCTGCGCATAATTACAGGAGGGATGAGATCAACACCTATACAGCAAATGGAAAAAATTACTCGAATTCAACCACTGAAAGAAAGAAGAGACACCAAAATCATCCAACAAGCTCAAAAATTCCTATGCACCGAAGACTCAGCAATGAAAGGAAGGATGAAGGATTTGGCGCGAGGGAGACTTAAACGTAGCAGCTTTGTCCACCAGGCAAAAAGACTACGGAAAGGACTGAAAGACATGCCCTCAAATGTTCTCCCTCTAACATATATTCCAGAGCAAACACCATGGAAAGAACCAAAGACCCACATAGAAATTAAAAGAACAGTTCCAGGGGTGTACTCCATAAAGGAACAGAGTGATGTAGAGAAGAGAACTGCAGCCATGGCTACAATAGAAGATTTTTACCCAGTAGAAGCTTGGACGAGTATTTACACAGACGGATCTGCGACAAATGCCATTCAAAACGGAGGCGCTGGAATCTACATACAGTATTCAAATGCTGAAAAAGATACTATCAGCATACCAACAGGAATACATTGCAGCAACTATGAAGCTGAAGCTTGTGCCATCATAGAAGCAGCCACACACCTAGCAGAGAAGACACCTCAAACAAATCAAGTGGTTTTTCTTACAGATGCACTGTCAGTTCTGCAAGCAAGTGAGAATGGGAAGTTGGCAAAACTGACAACTGCACTTGGACAACTGAACTACTTGAGGATAGTACTTCAATGGATACCATCACACTGCAAGATACCTGGAAACGAAAAAGCAGACAGTCTGGCAAGACAGGGAGCAGAAAAGTTGCAACCAGACAGACCAATCATCTTCCAGGAACTAAAAGCAATAGTTAAAAATAAGAGAAAACCACCAACTGCAGCACCTGATCACTATCATCAACTTCACAAGAAGGGTCAAACAATTATATTTCGGCTTAGAACTAGACACAACCGCCTCAACTATCACATGTACAACAAATTCAAAATAGGAAATTCTGCTAACTGTGGATGTGGACATGGACACCAAACAACAGAACATGTTCTACAAGAATGCAGACAACTTCAGGAGACAAGAAACAAATATTGGCCAGAAGAACATACCATGGAAAGAAAACTATATGGACCCTTGGTTGAACTTCAAAAGACTGTGGATTATACTAGATTCTGGACTTTATGTGTAGTCATTTTCAAGTGAACGAAGAAGAAGAAGAAGAAGAAGAACGGATATAAGTTCTTGGACTTAATTCAAAGTGTTGACATATTATAAAAATGCTCCACAACTCTGTGCCATATTGTCCAGCTACTAGGAGCAAGATCGTTGATTGTCTAATGCTTTGAATCTCACTGTTAGTTTAATCCCTAAGCAACACCTTGTTTTGTTTCTTTTTTTTTTTTTTTGCTAACTAACATTGACAGTTTTCAAAATTTCTTATATTATACAGTCCACTCAATTTAAGATGCTATTCTTAAAGTATCAAAATACTCAGAATTTAAAAGAATAATGTTTGTTTGTTTTGCTTTTGTAGATGGTCCAGTCCATTCTTGATTATGGAGGAAAGAAAGGCAGAGGAAGTGATTTATTTGGCAACCAAGATGCTGTTGCAATAACTAAAAGACTTCTCAAAGGATTAAAGGTACACGACTAGAAATATTAAACCTTTTTTAAAAATTTTTGTTATTAAAAATTTAGACCTTTCGCCTGAAATATGTATTTTAAATATTTTTTAAACATGAAGGAAAAAGAGAACATCTTTCATGGGACATAATAATTTAATAGATAGATACAAAAATGAAAAAGAACATCACATGCCAAAAGAATCTTTCCTACCAAAATGTAACATTTTGCAAGGAAACTTTGGAATTAAAACAACAATAAAGGTTGAAATAAATGAATATCTTCTGGGGAAAGGCAGGGAAGTGTCAGAATGTCTTGTTTATAGATATTTAGCAAAATAGGTTGTTTTACTCAGTTCCAGAATTTGTAAAGGTTAAATTTTAAACAAAAATCATACAAAAACTGATGCAGATATTTAAAAAATTCCAAAAGTGCATACAACACAAACAAAAATTTAAGAATTACCAAACACAAAAGAAAGTAATAATCTCTTAGGCCTTTACACAAATCTCTATGTTGTTGTGCCCTAGCCAGTGAAAATCATTGCATTGATAGAAATATGAGACATAATTGTTGTGATATTAGAAGGCTTAAGATGGAGAGAAAAACGTATCTCCTTTTCAGCAACTTTTCAATAAACAATTTATATTTATTATTTCTAAAAGATTAGAATGCTAATGTGTCATGCATCACTCTATAAATATTTCTAAAAAAAAAAAAAAATTAGGTCTGATTTTCTAAAAAAAATTTGTTAAAAACAAATTGTCATTTACTTTTACTTCAGAAGTGTAAAAGGCATTGTTATCACAGTACAATAATCTTAAAAAAAAATTGTTGCAGGGAGTTGAGAATGTGTATACCCAGCACAAGCCCCTTCTGACCACTCTCATAGACAATCTGATCAAAGGAAAACTGAAGGAAGCCAGCTATCCATACCTGGGAACTGGCCAACTGAGAGACAGGTGCTTTTACTTTTAATTATTCCTCCATTTCAAATTACATGCTGTTATTCTTTTTTGGTCTCAATTGTTACTTTGTAGATTTGATTTCTAATTTGTTATTGAATAAAATAGTCCTAAAAAGAATTTGCAATTATTATTGTTTTTGGAATCCAGCTGTTTATACTTTAAATGTGGTAAGGAATATTAAGGGAATTTATTTCTTTAATATATTATGTTGCTCAAAATGTTTTTAACAATCTTTATTTTAAACAGATATCACTTCATATCTTTACAAGAGAAATATAATTGGTTGCTGAGAATCTCTGTAACGTAGATGGCTTGCTTAAAAATGATGTTTATGAAATGCTTTGCCAGAGAAAGTTGTTATATCGTTCATTTGATATAGAAGGCACTGACTTCACACAATATCATTGTATTAATTAATGAATAGAAGTGATTTCATCTTTACATTTTCAATATGTTTTTTTTTGCTCGCCTTATATCAAGGTGATTTATAAGTCTCGTTAATTTTATTTTATCTACACTACAGACCACAAGACATCATCGTCTTTATTATTGGTGGCTGCACATATGAGGAATCGTTGGCTGTGCACACCTTTAATAAAACCATGCCTGGAGTGAGGATTGTTCTGGGAGGAACATGTATCCACAACTCTAAAAGGTTTGTAGAAGTCAATATTTACAAACCTGGTGGAAAACTATATGATAAATCATTTTCCCAAATCCATGATTTGATGTAGTTTAAAAGGTGCAAATTATGACACCTTTTAAGTTCCTTCATTTATAGTAATTATAGCATAAAGTCGGAAGGAGATAAAGTTTCTTAATTTTCAGAACCACCTGCATGCTCTGTTAAAGTTTGTTAATGTAAACACTTCTTTTAAATTAATTCAACAAATCAGCTTCCATCACCTATTTTCCTTTTAGTTTTTTAGTTACTTTGATAGTGAAGAAAAAAAAAAGGAAGTGATGCAAAAGAATCCAGTTTGATACATTGTTCATGCTCTTTTTATCTTATTTCTACAAAAAGTACTATGAAGTTTTGTTCCTTATTTTATCTAATATGCATTTCGAAATAGGGCAATATTTTCATAAGATTTAGACACTGAAAGGAAATTTACAATGTTAAAAAAAAGGCTGAATAGAAATATAATTTTCCCTCAAATATGAGCATAATAAAAAAAAAAAAATCAGTATGAGATTTTAATCTACTAGTCATTCTACTTTTAAATTTCATTGCATTATTAGTACAGTATATCTGGTCAGTTGTAACAAATTCAACTGAGAGAGACACACTGGTGTTTTTTGTTTTTTTTTAAACATTTTTTTTATTAAGAATTTTGTAGTGTCTCAGTTCCATTTTACATGTTTTGTATTTAAACTGTACACATCAGATAGTTGTATTTCATGCTTTATATTCATGCTTTATATACATGTTTTATTTTCCTGCTGTCAGCTTTCTGCAAGAAGTTTCCATGGCCATCAGCAATCAAAGTGGAGCAACACAAGGCAACAGAGGAATGAGATCATAGCAAGCTTGTCATTTACCATACAATTTCCTTTTTTTTTTATCTGAAGCATATAATGTGTCATTTATTTCATTTGCGAAAATCTTTTCAATATTGCACAGACAATTTTCCCCCAACAAATTTAGTCCCTCGATAACTGAGAAAAACATAATCTCATACTTTTTTACTCTTTGTAGTAATAGCTTAACTGAATTGTTGGCCTTTGGGTTCAGTTTTTCTCAGATTCGAAAAAGATTTAGTTTTAAATTACTTCAGCATTTTTGTCTGGTTAATTGCAACATCAGAAGACTACAGTTTGGATAAACTGCTCTAAAGTTGTACTAAATTTACTCTTCTAAATAAGAAATTACTCGTTGGACATTTTTCTTAAACCCAATGAATTGACAGAGTCCTTCTGTGGGATCAGTTTGAAATACTGAAATTTAGTAGCAGTTACTTTTGCACATACTAATTGGTTCATATACTTAGAAAGTGAGAATTTATAGCAATGTTGCAAATCACTCTTTGTACTATAGTGATAATTTTGCTCGCTTTTGTGGACCAAATGTGTGTCCTTGTTTTTATGTCAGCTGCATCTTTTTTTTTCCACTTGTAATTTTTTTTTTTCTGGAGGGTGTGAAAGTGAAAAAATAACAAAACAAGCATCAATTGCAAAAGTATATCAAGAACCAATCATATTTCTTGCTGTACAAGAAGCACATGTTCATTCAAAGCATCATGTAAAACCATTTGTAGTTATTTTATAAATAGTCATTTATGTTCGTTATTAAATATATATATATAAAAAAAAAAAAAGGTGTTTCAACCCCATCAAGTATTTTGAAATTCTAGCTGTTTGAATTTCTGGCTTGGTTTTTTCTGGCAAACAATGGAAAAAAAAAGTAGAAGTTGATTTATTGACAGTTTGATGGTTCTTGTAATGTTTATAGACCCCAATGTGATAATTTCCGTACTCTTTGTTTTAATCTTAAGCTAGCCTTGTAATATATATTTTTTATTGAAGAAATTTGAAACTTGCGCTGATTTTCTTCCAGAATGATATCTCATTTAATCCCTTTTTTATGCAATTAATATTCAACATTATTACTTTGTTTGCAAGTAAATTTATGTGAGACGATGTGACATTTAGTTAGTAAAGGTTTTGACTATTTGAAAATTAAGAAATTTGCTGTAGAATCTGTCTGATGCACTCAAATTTGTTGATAATTCAGAAATGGTCACATTGTTAAGTGATAGCACAACCTAAACGTAAACATTAGCTTTATTTTATGAATTAGCAGACTATTCCCCCCCCCCCCCCCCCCCCCCCTCTGCTGATTGATAAGATCCCCTACTCTGTGACCAACACTTGTCTTTTCCCATCAACAAAAAAGTGAAGAAAACAATGAAATGATTCACATAACAGATATTTTGTTTCCTGACTTTAATGGACATTGTGATCCTTTAAAGCTTGGAATCTTACCATAGGCCTCTAGGCTGAATAATAAAATTTGACCAGTTAATATTGTCTTCCCCCTTTTTTTGTGTGTGTGCACTGAAGGCATATCTTGTGCAGTTCTCTCATCGCTATAAAACAGTGCAACATTTAAAGCATATGATAAACTATAACATTCCTTTAATGTTCATGTTAGACTATGGGGTGAGTTTTTATTCTGAAGACAATTAGGTACAGGAAAGTATCATTAAATTAAAAAAAAACAAAACAAAAAAATTGTTAAAATAAACATACACTGAAATTTGTAAAAATTGAAAACTGATAGAGAATGTTATATAGATTGGTGCAAGTACTTGGTAAATATTGCCGCTTTCCCCCCTTACCACATGCATGTTATTTGTGTCAGATTGTGATTTCATTATTTATGTGTATAAGCTTTCATCCTGTAATTACCTTTTATTTCATGTATGATGCTTTTCTTTAACAATGTGCAATATGTAATTATTTATGCCAACAACAAAGATTTTAACATGTACATACTGATTATGTAGTTACTTCAATTGTAATTTATGTATGTTTTATGTATCTTATGATTCAAAATTGGCTTGAATCTAAAAATCCAGCAGTTTATTTTAAAATTATGTTTTATTAACAGCTTATGGGAAGACTTAAAAAAGACATATGGACGCTGTTTAAAAAGGAATAGCTGGTTTAGATCACTTTTCTTTTGTGTATTAAGTACTGCATGGGTGATGTGGTTATATATTTTGTAATTCTGAAACAGAAATAGCAATGTGTTCAGTTGACTTCTCTAAGAAGAGCAGTTCATTCTCATATTCTTGTTTGTAAAGCACAGGCATTTTATGTGCTACAGAAATCTATGGGCTACAGTGTTTAAAAGTTTTGTCATGCAGATAATTTTTGAGTGTATAAGATTATTGATTTCCTTGCATAGATTAATATAAATGTACAGTAATAATAAACATACTTCACCTGTTTCAAGAAAATTTTGGAATTAGGCAAAGGTTTTTATAATTATATTAATTTGCTGCCATCATGTCCTTGTAATTTTGTTGCTAATGAGACTAATAATTTATTTTCTAAATCTATTTGCAATAGTTTTGGCCACTTCAATTTAACATTAATTTATGAGAGCATTTAATTTAACATAGATGAGATGAGGTGTCTTTGACAGCTTGTAGATGCCATTACTTTTATATAATGTTTGTCTTTCCAATAATTGTTGATTCAATATAGGGAGTCTGCTAATTATATATATATTTTTTTTTCTATTGAAAGATCCTTTTAAATGGAATAAAGCCTCTAAATTCCTGCAAAAAGTACCAGAAATGTCCCGCTTTGTTCTGAATATTTCATGGTAGCCAGCATTTTTAAAAGCTTTCATAACGATGAATAGTCAACACAATTAACAGTTTTTGTTTTTCAGAAGGCTAACTATGTACCTGTACAGAGCTCTTACCTTCTTTAGAAAACAATTATACAATTATATTTTGAATTATATAACTCTGTAGAGAATGTAATTGAGCCAATTATTTAAGTTGCAACCTTGAAGGAATTTAATTAAAATGCATGGATTGTTCATTACTTCTGAGAACATTATTTAGATGGTCAGGAAAGTTTTGACACCTAGTGTAAAAATTACATTTTTCTTTAATATAAATTGAAGTTACATCACCGGGTCATTTTTCTTTAATATAAATTGAAGTTACATCACCGGGTCTTAAATATTTTTTGAAAGAAAGTTTTGAAGTTTTCTTTTGTCCCTATTACAATGTAATACTTTAATAACTCAGATTACAAAGGTACTGGAACATATTATATATAAGATGTAATTGCATTAAAGCACATTCCCAGATGCATGTTCACAAATCAACATAGTATTTTTGTGTTTCATTCTTTGCATGTCTCTGTCATTGTCACTTAACTAAATCCTGTAAGTAGAAATCTTTTGAGAAAGGTTTTTAGTACTCAAAAAAAAAAATTTATTTTTTATTTTTTTGTGTTGGTACAAATTACACTCTGATCTAAGCCCTTAGTTTTTAAATAAACTGACTTAAAATTAGCCGCAGTATTCATTTACAAAATTGACATTATAATTATGCAATTAATAATATTCCATTTATTTTATTAGCACATGAATCCCTGTAGGAAAAAAAAAGAAGCATTTAATGAAAATTTAGAATAGTTTAGAAAATTAGACGAGGCCGGTACTTTAGTCGCCTTCCAATATCTGCAAATTTAGTGATGGTCCCCTTATAACTCAATCAAACAAATGGCAAAAGACTTATGTATGACAAATAATTAAACCTTGAAAGCTTTTAAGTCATCATAAAGTATTTGAGGCTAAGGGATTCACACGTGCAACAGTTTTTTTTTATTTATTTTTTTTTTTTTACATTTGTTGGGGAATACTACTGCGCAGAGGAAATGGCAAACATTGTCGTTTTCTATAGGGTTTAACGTCTCCTAGATTCCTATAGGGAGTCTATACTGCGCAGAGGAAATGGCAAACATTGTCGTTTTCTATAGGGTTTAACGTCTCCTAGATTCCTATAGGGAGTCCTATACGATGACGGACCCCAAGACTTACGTCTCATAATTTTATGTGCTGCCACACACGAGACTGGGCGGGGATGCCGTGACTGCTGTCTCAGCCGGTCACATTATACTGATACCGACCCAACTAGTTACAAGGAACGAATATCGGACAGATAAATCTGCCGATCGTGGGTTTAGATCCGCGGACCCCCTGTTCATTGGATGTGTCAATACAATGTAAAAACAGTTGAGAAAGAAATCTTAGTGCCACCATTTTTTTATACCCCTGTCTATCGGACAGATAAATCTGCCGATCGTGGGTTTAGATCCGCGGACCCCCTGTTCTGAAGACCAACGCTCTACCCCATGAGCCAGTTCGCCCTTCAAAAAAGCAGTGTCGGATTTCGCCCCTTACTGGTTGGATGTGTCAATACAATGTAAAAACAGTTGAGAAAGAAATCTTAGTGCCACCATTTTTTTATACCCCTGTCTAGCAGCACCTAAAATTCTCAGACGGTAGTCTTTGAACCGGCCTGAGAAATGGCCTTTTTTGCTGACAATAAACCTTAATAAAACAACAACGTAAACTAAACCAAGAGTGGGAACCTTCATGGTCTACATGAGTTTCTTCTCTGGCTAGGAAAAAAGATAAAGTATATAGAATATATTTTATACTGGTTTTTAAAATTAAATCACGATTGAGTATAAAACAACGAATCTAGCTCACTTACAATGAAGACTTTTTTAGAAGAAAAAAAACTTTTGTTTTCTAGATTGCCAACATTTTCGGGTACAAAGCAAATGAGTTCATAAAAAAAAAGAAATCAGGAAATAAAGTAAGATACTGCAGGAAATAAAGTAAGATACTGCCTTTAAAATTTATAATCCTTTACTTTGATGAAAGTCATCAGGAAAGAGATCATTTTCTCCTGATTAAATTATATAACAAGATTAGCCTTTTTTCAGCAACATTAGATATAAATTCTTGAGAAACTGGTTATTAATCAGACACACACACACATTTTACTTTTTCACTGTGCTATAATTAACTAGGGTCTATAACTAATTTCAGCAAAATACCTCGCCCATGCATTTTATACTCTTTTGGGAAGAATAATTTATGTACGTGATAGTGGCCCCTCATGGGTTCTGAAGGAATGTTTCATGACGACGGGCGTTCAGAGAGGGATAACTGAGATTTGATAGTCACATTTTACTGACAACAACCCAATATTTTGGTAAAGACCAATAATGGGGCCTGAGCAGGGATCGAACCCCTAACCTTCCGATTACAAGTCGCGTGTTCTATCCTTAGACCACCTTGTCCTCCAACTATGCAAGGTACATTAGTGCTGCGCAATATTCAAACCGAACCCGCCTGAATCTCATCATTGGCGATCCTAAAATTGAGATATAAGAGAAGAATTACCGTTCGTACAATTATATAGACATTCCATGTGATCAACTACATTCTTCATGCACCCGCCTTCTTAAGGAAAACAAAACAAAAACAACATCCACAACACCCCCCCCCCCTCTTTTCAATGCCAACGCCAAAAGGGCAATATGACCAAATATAATAACGTTGGGAAAATTGAGCCTTTGATGGGAAGAATTGATCTACTAGTGGTAGTGATTGCAGAGTTGAACTTTCTGATTGCCCACAAAGTGGTAAACGCATTACACGATTTCGATAATAAAAGCTCGGCATGTTTTTATTATTTACATATTTTTGCCTTTAGCTAAATTAAAGATTGCATTCGAATAGACAACTTAACCGAACTGGGGCCAGGTATGATTACGGAAGGATATATGATCAGGAAGCAAATCAAAATATAAAATAAACCATTGGCAGCTTTGGCGGATGATTATGGAAATTTGAACCGGTCTTTAAAAAGGTTCCTGGTTCAGCTTGTAAATTATTTTATCCCAAAAGAGAGATCGAGAGATAGAGAGAGTCTTTAAAAACGTAACTTCTTTTCGAAACACTACACATTCTCTTCTTACTTTTAGCATCGACCGTCACTAATGCAATTTGATTTGCATTTATTCCAGGGCTGCTTGTTTCTCGTGGGTCTTATAAGAACCCCAAAATACGATCATGAACATTAAAAACAATTTATATCGCTATCATAAGCTTCAATTTGTATATCTCTTACGAGCGGTTATTTAAATTTTGAATTCAAAGACATAGATTAACAAGGTAAATGTGGCGTTGATTCGATGAAGTGGGTCCCTGTTGTAGGTCAATTCTGGAATAACTATAATTCACGTAGACTCGGACACACTATAAATCAGTTGTATAAACGCAACCATTTAACTCTTTCGATAAAGGGTTAAGAATATAAATTAAAAAGTCAGTAGGACCTACTTGTAAATTATCTAATTTCTACAATGGATTTCAACAACAACAATATAACAGCGCTCACTGTGGCAATATGGTACAACCCTATCATAAGTATAAACATTCCTCTCTCTACATAAAAAAAAACAAACAAAGACGCCACTCAATCTTCCTCCACTCTATCGTGTTCTTCTATTAAAATCATGCACAAAGCCAAGATCTAGAAATCTCTAGGCTTGGATTATTACTCGCCATCCCCCCTACTTCGAGTGGTTTTAGTAGTTTCTCCAAGCCGGTAACAGCCGATTTGGGGAACACTATGTAGTAGCCTACGCGTATGCAATGTCATAGTAAATGATTTTATAAAAAAAAAATAAAAAATTAATAAAAGTTAATAGTAAATTATTTAATTTAGTAAATTTCATTTGAATGTAAGGATTAAAAAAAGCCATTTTGGGGGGAATTTCTGCAACCCTGCTAAATGTTGTCAGAGTGGTGTGATTCAAAAGGATATCTGCAAGATCTTTATTGAATAAAATCAAACCTTTGATTTTGCAGTGCTAACACATTAAAAAGTAAACACACGCTTTTCGTAATTAAAATATTTAATGGCAGTTTACGCGACTCAGTTTCCACCACAGGATAATGTGGTTTCCGCCCTTTACCACCATTTAAAATGTTAACGATGTTTCGATTGTCCCATATAAACCCAACATCATGTATCTTACTATTTATTACACATTGTCTCCATGAGAACAAAGTTTACCAAATATGTGAAAAAAAGAAATAAAACCACAGCTTTTGTTTATTATCTTTCTTATTCTGGAAAAAGGGGTTTGCTATCCAGATTACATAAATATATTATATTACTTTAACCGTGCTAGGCTGATTAAATTTATAATGCACAATATGAGAATTGGATGGATTAGTAAAAGAGTAATATAAGACACTTATAAAAATGTAACATTTCCAACAACAAAAAATGGATGCAGATAAGATAACTATTCGTAAGGAAACCTTTCGTTTCCTAAAAAAAAGGTGTGGGTTTGTGAGTTTACAATTTTAATAATTACTCACTCTTTACGAAAACTACATCGTGATCTAGTAAAAAGTATTTATGTTAATAAGAACAAAAAATTCTTTTCTCCGAAGCTTATGTGATGTAAAATGACTGTTATAGAATAACAATTAAAAAAAAATCTTTATGTAAAGGCGAGCGGTCACAAGTACAAAGTCGCCGGAGCTTACAACTCGCCGCAAACTTTCTTATTCCTCTATCTTAAACTAGTCGTAAGCTTACCACAATGTTGTACTTACGACTCGAAGTTTCGATCGGTCGCACAGTGGCACAGTGGCAGTTCTCAAAATGTCAAAGCGTTTCTAACCATCGATCAGGCGTGCCACTGCCGGGGGCTGGCATACGGGAGAAAAGCGAAGAAAAAAAAGGAAAAGTAAAGAAAATAAATTGACCAAAAAATGTACGCTTACATACTGAGGATTTCTTTAAAAAACACAACAAACGATTTTTTAAGAACTGTGCTATGAATAGTATTTCAAAACAAAAAAAAACCCCAACAAAACTAAGGGAAACTCGTAGCAATGTTAAATTGTGAAAGAACAAGAAGTGGTACTATTCTGAGAGAAAGCGGCACTATTCACAACTCAAGCTAATTTCAGTTGGCTGAAAGTCGATTTTGGTCTGGGTATTTTCCCCTTCAAAACCTACAACCAGTTCCTCTCTTACAGTAAGGGAATCAATTTTACTCTAGTCTCTTTTGTTTTGTGCTGTTTGTAGGTTTATAAAGGACGTTTTCCTGTCGAACTGCGTAAGCCAAAAGGTTTACTGTTACGGTAATAAGAGGGGGGGGGGGGGGGGGGGGGCCGGGGGGGTAAAAAAAAACCCCAACAAAACTAAGGGAAACTCGTAGCAATGTTAAATTGTGAAAGAACAAGAAGTGGTACTATTCTGAGAGAAAGCGGCACTATTCACAACTCAAGCTAATTTCAGTTGGCTGAAAGTCGATTTTGGTCTGGGTATTTTCCCCTTCAAAACCTACAACCAGTTCCTCTCTTACAGTAAGGGAATCAATTTTACTCTAGTCTCTTTTGTTTTGTGCTGTTTGTAGGTTTATAAAGGACGTTTTCCTGTCGAACTGCGTAAGCCAAACTTTACTATAAGAGGGGGGGGGGGGGGGGGGCGGTGGTCCAGGGGTAGAACATCAGCTTCTGACGCAAAAGGTCCCGAGTTCGAATCCTGGCGGTTGCGTTCCCTACTGGTTGGGTCGGTGTCAGTATAATGTGACCGACTGAGACAGAAGTCATGGTATCCCCACCCTATCTCGTGTGTGGCAGCACATAAAATTGTCAGACGCCCGTCTATATAGTGCTGATGTTGGACGTTAAAACCAACTCACGGTAATAAGATCATTGTCTGTATCTCTACTAGTCGAGTTGAGTTGATTTAACGTCCAACGCCAGCACTATATAGGCTATACAATTATGGACGGGTCCCTATAATGACGTCTGACTATTTGATATGCTGCCAAACACGAGGCATGACGAGGACACCTGGACTCCTGTCTCATCCGATTATATTATACTGACACCGACCCAACCAGTTACATGGGGCAAGGCGGTCTTATTAACTTTTTGACTGATCATGGGCTTCGAACCGCGAACCTGTATGCCAACGCTCTACTACTTGAGCAAGTTCGCCACTCCCACACTCCCACACCCTGTGTCTCTACGAATGGGATTGAAATGTTTTAATGATAAAAAAGAATGTAACTTAAATATTTTTATGTCTTAAATTATCTCATATCAAATAATAACTAAGTGATCTTATCATGCTTCCATTTTGAATTTAAGATGATAATTATGTTGGGCCACAAAAAAACAAACAAACGCCGTTTTAAATGAATTGCCTTATTGGCACAACCACAGTCTTGTACGTGCACGTAAAACTAACACCGGTGATAGCTACTGTAATTCGGTGCAGCAAAACGTCCTACAAAAACATACCAAATAATATGGTTTATTCACAGGAAAGTCCTTAGACTATTGTAATAAAAGACACCCACTTCCACATGCAAAATGTCCACGCTTAATTTGCAAATTGCCTTGTGTATAAAGTTTGTCAATAGGCATTATGCGGGAGTCATAATATCCTAATGCACTTATTGATTCTCTCATGAAATCATCGAATTATCCCGCTATTGATGTAACAAAGAGACGAGAAAAAAAACACCACTCAAAAAACAATTGTCTCCATCTAAAGCAATACAAATACATCGATCCTGTTATAAAGTCAGAGAGTATTATCAAGAATTACCACTTTGAGGGTAATTAAGTTAGTGTAACCACATGAAATGGAGTTTGCAGAAGTACAAACAGCTCTTTGGAAGCACAGGATAATGGAGTAGTAATGAAGCAGAAACAGCCCTTCGGAAGTGTAGAAAGAGCCCTTTCGGAAGTGTACAAAGAGCAGCCATTTAAAAAAAAAAAAAAAAAGCGTTCAAGCTGAGCAGTATGGCGGCTAGTTTCGGGAAAATCAAGTATTGCAATTAGATGAAACAGGAATAGGGTAGGTATTTTTTCTCGTGCGCATCAAACCTTTTAGTATGGATTGGGGAAATAATCAATCGCGAACTCCTTCAAAGCTTGTTGTCATGGAATGGGGACATTGTTTTGTTTTGGGCGTATATATTTTTTTGGATAACTTTTATATGGTGTTTTTTTTAGCTGCTCCTAATTTTGAAAATCTGTGACTTTAACCGCAACGGAGTCAAAGACAGCCTCTCGTCCAATAATTGCTACGTGCTAAGATACTAATCATTGAATTTGAAAAATTAAATATATAGACGAGTTGTCTGGGATGTATAATTTAAGACCAGAAAAAATATCGAGAAAGGATGTGGAGGTGAAGCTTTACAACACTACACTGCTAGTGATTTAACAAAACAAACATCCAGTTGTTTTAATTATAGTACGACAATGCATGTGTTACATATTAAAAATAGTGGATCAAATAGGCTGAATCAGGTACAACTCGGAATTTGGACTTAATGAGCTATTTATTGTGTGCTAAATGCACTTTAAGAGATTGTTTAAAAGCAATTATAACTCTACACTTTTAAGAATCAGAGACACTTTTTTTTTCAATTGAACAAGTCAATAGAGATTTTTTCCCCAACGTTCAAAGGGCTATCGCTCGAAGTTTTTATAGCGACTTGTGCCTAATTCACCCTATATGCCATCATTGGTTTAAATTAAGTTAATTACAAGTCTTTTTCCTTCTGAATACTTTGTCCTTGAGCTTAAGATGGCGACTGTTTTGTCATAATGATAGTAGTTGTACAAGAAAGATTTTTCTTTAGTTTTTAAGGAATACAAGACTGATCCATAGTAAAAAAAAAATAAAAGAAGAAAAATAACCAATTTGTAAGGAGAAAAGAGCTAATATCCTGGCCGTGTTGCCTGTTGCAAACCATCTGGGGGTCGGTCCAAGTCCCCCCGGTCCATCATAAAACATTAATGGCTTTGGCCAGAGACTTCTTATCAGGAAAACGCTCCTACTTAAGATTATTTCCCTTGGCCAGGGACTGGGGGCGTTAATGGCGAGAGAGTTAGTTCCCTGTTTCCCGCTAGAGCTAGGCCTACGCAGTTTGTCAGTTTGTCAAAGCTTGTGAGACAAATTTTCAAATGCGACAAATTCTCAGCGCTTTGAGTTATATATCTTTTTTGAACTCAGAGTGCAAAGAACAAGAAAATGGGAACATTATAATTAAAAGCTGTTGCTATGTTTTAAAACAACCGAGATCAGTCTTTAGAAATTAAACTGCGACACCACTCTGTTTAATCTCTTTGTTCGTTTTTGGTGTAGGCGAGTAATTGTAAACCCATATTAAATAATATCGTTCAAAAGTTCGACCTATAAAACATACATTCGAAATTAAAAACTATTCATACATATACACGGTAATATGATAATAATTATTTACGGCGGCCATTTATAAGAGATGGTGAATGCACGATGCTTCATAGGCTGCAAAAAACAACAACAAAATAAACAACACACACAAAAAACAACAACAACTACAACAAACAACAAAAAATGAAGAAGGAATAAATTCCTACTGGACTTAAAAATGCTTTCGGTTAGAACAGGAAGGCTGAAAGCTTTTGAAGAGCCTTGCTTTTGTAAACTTAGTGGCATAGTTTGCTCAGGGTAGTTATTCTCCATTAAGAAAACAAAAATCGTCAGAAAAACTGCCGAAATATGAGACACCCATCTTTTATAGAGGTGAATTAAGTTGGAAACCCAACTCTCACCTCTAATAATTTTCTCCTAGACCGATTGAACGAAGTAATAATGGAAAATGTGTATTGATTTTTATTAAACATTTAGCGCATGTATCTTCTAGTTGGCTGTGTACGTTATGTACATGGGTTTAGGGAGGACAAAAATGAGAAACAGATTGAAACCAACACAGCTAAAAAGATGGATAGACAGATAGAAAGATATATAGGTGCAGATTAA
>RQTK01000564.1:206934-221122 GCA_003991915.1 Elysia chlorotica | reverse complement strand
TAGTAGTAGTAGTAGTAGTAGTAGTAGTAGTAGTAGTAGTAGTAGTAGTAGTAGTAGTAGTAGTAGTAGTAGTAGTTGCAGTAGTAAAAGCGGTAGTAGATACAAATAAACTAAACACACACCATTGAAACTGTGGGAAACGATATAAAACTACCCATCTAGAGGTATATTACGTACAACACGTGTCGTTTTGATTAGCTTTGGAAGTAAAACATAAAACAAAGGGAGCAAAATTATAGGTTATCGATACATGACAACAATTACTTAAGGATTTTAGTTGTTATAAATTTATGAATTTTTTTTCTTCTGTATAATTGATGTTTAGCGTGCAAACGTTAATCAGTCTCTTCCATTTGCTTTTTTATGTTGCAAGATTACACAAAAACTTTTTGAAAAAAAACAACAGCCAACATACCAGAAAATATCTTCCCAAAATTGAAAGAAAAAATATGTGGAACACTAACTACGCTAAACAAATTTGGTGATAAACAAAAGTAGAAGAAGGACACAATGAATGAAAACGTTCATTTATTATTTCTTTTACACCAAGAATTAAAAAAAGGCTGAGATTGCTCAAAGCCTTAGCTTTCTATTCTCATCTTTGATGAATTACTTCTCATAACGTGGGACAAGATGTCGCCTAGGCTTAAAGTGCGTGCCTGCCCAACAAAGTCCGGGGCTTGTGTCTTGAATGGTTTAATGTTTAGGCTCTTTTTTCTCATGTGAGTTTAAGGTTCAATGCGATTAAGCGAAGAAGAAAAGAAAAAAGAGAGAGAGAGAGAGAGAGAGAGAGAGAGGGAGGGAGAGAGAGAGTAAGAGAGAGTAAGATAGGGAGAAAGGGGGAGAGAGACGAATAGAGAGGGAGAGACAAAGAAAGTGAGAGAGAAAAACAGAAAGAGGTGGGGAGGGAGGGAACAAGAAAGAGATAGAGAGTTAAAGAGAGATATAGAGGGGAATTAGAGTGAGAAAAACAGGGTTGAGAATAACTGCAGTCTTTTTTTTCTGTACATCGCATAAAGCTTTGGCAATTTTGAACTTTACCTAAAAAAATTATGAAGCATTGTGTACAGTCAATATTTGTTCCTTTTTGACAAAAATAATCTTTATAAATTAATTAGTATAACAATAGATGAACTAACATGGACCTACAGATGGATAAATAAAGCAGTATCTTAACAGTTTACATTGTTATTTCGGATTAAAACAGTTTTAAAAAACCAGTATCAAAAACACTTAACATTGTATTTTACATAGTTTAATAAAAACAAGAAAAAATAAGTAAAATTATGTACTTTTATACTCACCAAACCATGGACGAGTACCCCATTATATATTCGCGTTTTTACATTGGTAAGTCCTCCCTTCAAGGCCAAGGGATATAACGTGAAACTACGATAAGACACCTCGATTAGGAGTTGCGGAAAACCTTCAAAATTAGATTTTCCCCAAATCACTATGTGCTTACTCTGGGAGTAAAAGTAAACAAAAATGTAGAGCGGTTGACTCCTTGAGTGGAAAGTGAAAGTAGAAGGAAGCAAAAAATATACGAGCGAGGACTTACAGCGTAGTAAAATAGTGATCAGAATTAGATATAAATCGGTCATGGTTAATGTAGGCGGAAAAAGAAAGGAAAAAGATTGCCAGTTCAAAGCGATTAAATAATATTGTAGAGAAAGTCTCCACAAAAGAAAAAGAGCTAAAATATAACGAGCGCCATTTTCAGATAAAACATTATTGAAAATGATATAAAAATTGTTTTAACTGTTTGAATAGAAAAATACAAAAATTAAAAATGTGCTGTAAATGGTACATTTGCAAAAAGCCTTGTTAACTTAACCAGGCTATTCTGAGTTAAAAAACATAATGATCACTAACTGTTATGTAAATTTTGATACTTACATACATAAAACAAAAAAACAAAACAAAAAAAAAAAAACAACAACAAGAGAAAACAATGAAAACGCAGAATTTAATTTTTGTTTACAAAGGCGTCGACTCCAGAATCGATTTCTGTATTCAATCTCTTTTCAGAATAACTGTGATAATGATGCCGGCAGAACAGAATAATGTAAACATTTTTTTTTCTTTGTTTTGCTAAATATTCACAAAACAATATGAGAGGAAAACTTATATTTATGAAACATATAACAGTATATTAACATAATAATAGCGCAATTCCTTTTAATTATCATCCTTAATTTTTTATTGGGGAAAGAAGAAAGTCTGCCACAAAAGCAAAAAACAAAATGAACACCCGGTTTGCGGATATCACTATTATCAGGGTCACCGATAACCCCATGAAGTATACAGCTTTAATGTTATTTTACTCAAAGCACTACATGCAGTATACACCGAGGCTTCCAAAAATAGCAGGCAAAGTCGCCGAAGTAGACAACAAACTGCAACTAGAGTCCAAGTGAATTATACTATTAAAAAAGTAGGCACAGTTGCGTCATTCGTCACCGTTGCAGTTTAGGCTAAGTAGACTGAGCAAAAATGCCTCCCCGAGTATCAATATCAATTCAATTCAATTCAATGTTTATTCAGTCAAAATATATATTAAGAACATACATATAGACTTTCCGAATAAAATGAGTTCATTTGAATAATTCGGTGATTGGCCTGTTCTTATGGAGGCCTCGAGATTGCACCCTACACAGCTATACTTTGCATCTATGGAGTATATGAACTATACAGCCTACACTGCTTCAATGTTGTTATTTTTTTCTCTCCCAGAACTCTCTCAATTATACAAAATACGCATCGTTAATATTATTTTCCTCTCAGAAGTTTTCGGAATCTCCCCGTCCCTTTTCCCGCCTCATAGAATTTGGGGAAGATTAGGTATTGATTTTACATTTTAAAGCAATTATTGACTCAAGGACATTGTGAAGGCTTTTCGGACTATCAGGTTTACATTTAAAGGGTATTTTTTAACCATGATTATTATTATAAACGATTCGGACTTGGCCAAATATGTTGTAGAAATCCTAAAAAACAACAACAACCAACTCTCCAGGCTTCAGGAAAAATTGGTTAAAGCGAAGTTATACAATATGAAACGTGCTAATCAAAAACGGTAATTTTCGATTCCACGATTTTGCCCCCCCCCTGAAAACGCAGAATTCATTTTATGTTTACAAAGGCGCCGACTCCAGCATCGATTTCTGTATTCAATCTCTTTACAGAATAGCTGTGATAATGATGCCGACAGAACAAAGTAATGCAAACATTTATTTTCTTCGTTTTGCTAAATATTCACAAAACAATGTGAGAGGAATACTCATGTTTATAAAACATGTAACAGTATATTAACATAATGTATAGAGCATTTCCTTTTACTTATCGTCCACAAGAACAAAGTGTGCTACATAAGCAGAAAACAACATGGGCACCCTGTTAGCGGATATCACTATTACCAGGGCTGAAGTTTTCCAACAGACACCAATAAGTCCATAAAGTATACAGCTTTAATGTTATTTTGCTCAAAGATCTACATGCAGTATGTACCATACACAGCTATATTTTATATATATGGATGATAAGTATACAATCTACACTGCTTCAATGTTGTTATTTTTTTCTCTCCAAGAACTCTCTCAATTATACAAAATACTTATCGTTAATATTATTTTCCTCTCAGAAGTTTCCGGAATCTCCCCGTCCCTTTTCCCGCCTCATAGAATTTGGGGAAGATTAGGTATTGATTTTACATTTTAAAGCAATTATTGACTCAAGGACATTGTGAAGGCTTTTAGGACTATCAGGTTTACATTAAAAGGGTATTTTTTAAAACCATGATTATTATTATAAACGATTCGGACTTGGCCAAATATGTTGTAGAAATTCTAAAAAACAACAAAACCCAACTCTCCAGGCTTCAGAAAAAGTTGGTTAAAGCCAATTTACACAATTTGAAACGTGCGAATCAAAAAGGCTAATTTTTCGTTCCACGATTTTTCACTTCTCCCATAATTTCTTAAAGCATTAAAAATACTCCGCTGAGTTTACATTGAAATATGGCTATTTAATTGGGCCCAATGTGCAGAAACATTCATTATACCGCACGTATTATCTTTTATTCGCAAAACTGCGCAATTTTATCTTCAAAAACCTCTGATATATAAAGGAATAAAAAACAACTCACGATTGGTACAACAATAGCTTGTCTCATCACTGTTCGTGTAGAATTTCTATTAAGAATTATAAATTATCTATTCACAAAAAGCTTCCTGTTCTCACTATATATATATACTCAGAACATCTTTTTATCATACATGGGTTTTGTATGAAAATGGTTTAAAATTTCATGTTTTTTGTGTAAAAAAAACTTGTTAAACTCAGAATCAGAAAAGTTTAGTATTCTGGCATCCGATGCTTAAAGACAATAATATGCGCTGAGAAATAAATAAGTGCATCTCGAAGTAAGTTGATATCTATAAAAAAAAATTGAAATAGTTCTCATTTTAGACAAGGATATGTAAGATGAAGTAAAAAAAAGCAACAACTATCAAAATATGAATATTATGGAAAGGACATTGAAATGCGGTCCGATGAGTTTAAGACATTCTCATTCTCTACAAAGAAATGTTATGTAAGATTGAGCAAAAATATTGTCAATTATCAGAAGGACGATAATGATTGGAAGGTCAATGTTTCGTTCTTGAAATAACTATCACAATAACAATATATCTAGATAAAAAACGAAATCATAACATTTTTAAATGTCTTGTGCAGGCCCTTAGGGCACACCTTTTTTGACGAGCCACTTTTACTTGAAGAACGGGTAAAACGTTAGGGAGCTGTGCAGCGAAAAATTTCTCAACTTAAATAGACATCAGGATCATTTAGAGCTATTGAAAGGCAACCCAAAGAGTTTAAGAAGTCCTCATTTATGACAAAGTTATAGTCTAAGACTACGAAAAAAAATAAACATACTTATCTAAAGGACCAAATGATTGCTAGGACAATGTCTTATTCTTATGGTAACAATTACAATGATCGTGCATTTCTAACGATGACACAAATTCGCCATTTTTTAAGCACATCAAGCCCATCACGGTTATCAAATCCTCGGCTCTAACGACCCACTTTTACTTGAAGAACGGATTAAACGCTTGGCAGCTTCAGAGCTTGAGAGCTAATTGCAAATGTCCCGCCTTTTGAGGTTTGCGTCTCAGCCTGGCTGTCTGAGTGTCTCGTGAAACAGTTTGTGTGTCGGTCGGTTAGTCTGTGGAACTTCCGGTGGTCATCAGGCGGTGTCGGTCTCAATTTCCGATGGTTCTGTGATCAATACTACGGCGCTTGGTGGCCAGCGCTCCGTATAGATCCAGAGAAATCGGTCGACTGTCGTTGTAGCAAAAGCAAAAAGTTTCTGGAGTGGAGGAAACATCAGAGAAAGTTAACAGAAGTGCTATTGAAGGGCAGCCGAAAAAGATTTGTTGAGTATGAGGCTTGTTATTGTTATTTAGGAACGTGATTGCGTTAGTAGTTAATAGAGCAGACAAGATATACCTTTTTCAACATCGTGTAGCCTACGTTTTCTAAATTAAATTTTTGTTAGTAACACCAAAATTCATCATAACATTAAAAAAAAACCCAACAACAACAAAAACTGACCAAAACAAAAGCAACAACAAACAAACAACAACAAAACAACAACAACACCACCACCACAACCAACAACAAACCAAATTAATAAATTAAGTAAACATTTACTTAGTTTAAATCTATTTTGTGAAGAAGAAAACAAGTAAAACACTTGAAAAGTTCTGTTTGAAATTCAATATGATTGTCTAATTTTACTCTTCGTGGAAACTACCATATCAGGAAGATTTAATTTATGTTATGCTGTTGAAAATAATAGGAAAAATTCAATTTAAAATTTGGTCTCTTTTCTATTTCATAAAAAAAAAATTCCATCTCTCAATATCAAAAGTTTCTAATCCTAAAAGTTGATTTGATAGTTCAATTATTATTACACGACCCTTACGTGAAAATCAATTGAATAAGATTCAACCTCAAATCACACATTACATCTGAGGAGAAAATCTTATACAGGAGAACGTTGGTTGCTACAAATAAACACAATAATGATAAAGAATAAAACCAAAGGATCAGGCTGGAGAGTAGCAGCGGAAAGGAAGCAGAAAAAGTAATACTGAAAGAAGAAAAGGTGAGAAAGAAAATGGAGATCCTGAAAGTTGTAAAGAGGTAGAGGAAAAAAGAAGGAGGAGGAAGAAGAAAATCGATGGAGAGGAGAAAAAAAGTAAGGACAGAAACGGGGGAAAAAAGCAAGTGAAAGAGGATGAAAAAGAGAGATAAAAGTCAGAGAAAAAGAGAGGGAGAGAGAGAGAGAGAGAGAGAGAGAGAGAGAGAGAGAGAGAGAGAGAGAGAGAGAGAGAGAGAGAGACTGACAGACAGACAGACAGACAGGCATACAGACAGACAGATACAGAAACAGAAAGAAACAGACAGAGGGACGATTTGAAAGTAATGAAAGGATACTCGGTAGAAACTTTTAATTCTCCCCTGAGCCTCGTTGGCGTTTATTTAACAAATGGAAACGAGAAAAATCGAAATGGATGGTTTCAAAATGTACATTGATGTACTATCCTAAAGTGTTTGTAGATCATCGTATGGATACCAAGTCTATTAGTTAAACCGTTAAATTAATGCACGCTCTTTTTTCCTACACATCTATTTCAAAATATTAAAAAAGAAAGAAGCATCATTCAGTAATCTTGTTTAATGCAAATGTAAATACATGCGTTTTCCTCCAATTTAAGTCCCTCAGAAATGTGGATGGGGAGAGCCCACGTCTTGATATCGTCATTTACTCTTTGATATATGCAACAAAATGTGTTTTTCTTTCTATATGTCATCATGAATTGTTATTATATATTTAAATCCAAAAACTGCATTCTTAATAATGAAATCTATGTTTACAAACTGATTTGAAACTTAAAACTGTACGTTATTATAAATTATGCAGATGGGTATTTTGCGAACATTTTCTTCAGGCGCAGTTAAAAAGGAGAATTTAATGATGGCGTAGAAAGAGAAAAGAGAGGGAGGTATAGAGAGACAGATAGAAAGAGAAGGATACATAGAGGCAGAGAGATAGATAGACATAGAGAGGCAGACAGGCAAACAAGCAGACAGACAGACGGGCCTCAGATAGACATCAATATCCTAAGACAGGTGCGGTCTAGGTCTTTCACTCGCCTTTGACTCCGGAAAAAAAGAAAATAGTGGAGATAATAATTATTAACAGAACAACTAGGTAACAAACACAACGACCTAGGGAATCAATTTGTTCCTCTTTAAAACGATCCCGCACGGAGTTCCGACAGAGTGTATCTAGCCAATGCCGATACGTGTGTACTGCATTGGATTCGCCTTAAACCCAGAAAAGAAAAGATAAAGGAACAAGGAAGCTAAACCTCGATCACTTACATTTTATAGAAAGAGTACACCTTCCATTTTATCCCCTCTCATTCAGCTCTTTTGTCTAGAGAGTGAAGATTTCGATCTGGTGCATGGCTGACTCGCCTCCCGTCTACTAACATCACCTACGTTGCTAAGCAACAAGACAATTCGTAGAGATGCATCAATCAATGATCCTGCATTTTTATCTCGTCTATGTGTTTGTTTAATTTCTCTAGAATGAATGTTGAAATGATGTATCCGGTTTCATTTAAACCATGCTATCAGGTGATGAAAAAAATTCTTGCTGGTTTGTTTCTTTTCTTTTACTTTGAAAGCGGTTGGTTGAAAGTTTTCTCGGAAAATATAAAAAAAAAATGTTTGAAATAACCTAAAACCGAAAGTTATGATTTTTAAGATAAGTGAAATCGTTGTCATTAAACATGTTATCAAACACCCAATGGAATAGTTAGAAAATACAGAAGAAACTTTAAAATGAACTTTATATCGGATTCGTAATTATTGGGAGCAAAACTGTTTTAGATAAATAATTATGAACTATGATAGGAAGGGTATAATAGAAGTATAATGATAGACTAATAAGAAATCAAACACTTCCTTGTTTAGACTTTTTGAACATAGAGGATTAAACCTATCTAATGATCTCCTTCTATGAGGTTAACAGTAAGTTACAAGAACACAGTCATCCACAATCCAATTAAATACAATTTCGATTTTCTCCATTTATCTTTATTGATAAAATTATACGTCAAAGACTTAAATTTTCTATCTAGAGAGAAAAGTACAGGAAGAGGCTTCATATATCGTTTTTCATAAAAAGGACAAACCTGAAAACAAAATAGCCGCCGAAAACCCAGTGGATTTCTATGATAGCATATCAAGTTACTTGTAAACAATTTTTGTAAGACAATGACCCTGAGCGTTTTCTATCAGGTCGTTGCTTCCCTCTGTTTTGAAATTTTCTACAACTTGTTATTTCTTCTTTAATTTTCGTTTCCTAGCAACAATACAAAAAACAAAACAAAACATAACAAAAATCAATCGAATAAACAGCCTACTTTTTAATCTTCTTTTTATTTTGACTGTTAAAGTTCCAAGATTCTAAATCTTAAAATGGTGTAAAACATGTTTACAAATAACTCTTCAGATTACTCGCAGTCGTTTGCAATATAATTTATTCATCTTATAATCATTGACGTCTGCATTAGGATTTATTAAACGGTGGTCATTCCGTTATCAATAGTCTCGACCATAATGTTTAATTATATGTTTACCTCATCAGTAATAATCATTATGCATGTTTTAATATTACACCATAATAATTATATTCATTTCAGTATAAAAACAAGTACATTAAAACGTTATTAAGATATGTGTTCTTCTCATTAGCAATAGCTTCTTTTGTTTTATTGATATGAAACTTTGGGTTTATCTCATTTTCAATAACCTCTCCACATATAGTAAATTTAGTTTGAAATCTTCAATAGTGTCTTTACTGAGCTTCGCACGTTAAAAAAAAACACATCAACTCAACCCTACCAGTAAATTATGATTAATGACTTAGTTATAGATCTTGCGCAGATCTAGAATTTTGAGGTAATTTTCCACAGTGGTGGAAGCAAGCTTTTGGTGAAAGGACCAAACAATGAGTGCACTTTGTGGGATTAGAACCCTCGACTTGTAGATGCAGCGGCAGTAGCTCTAACTCTTGATGGCGTTATTCTGAAAAGAGCACAAAAGTGGTAATAGAGACCTTTTAATGTTAACTCTCATGGGGTCAAACTGATTGAAGTCGTAGAGAGTTGATCTTCCAATCGCGATGTCTACAGTTAGGAACCCACACATTTATTTGTCTGATTTCTCCACCTACTGCTGTGTCATTATAATACAGCCAGCTGAGACAGGAGCCCATGTTTCCCCGCACTGTCCCTGTGTAGCAGAACGTGAAATTGTCAGACTTAAGTCTTGGGACCCGTCCATTACATAGGCTACATAGTGCTGAAATTGGACGCGAAGCAAAACAAATCGAAGAATAGTTATGGTTTAGATGAAGAACTCAGCCCTACCCGTGTTTTTGCTAATAAACTATAAAGCGCGCCCGGTCTAGCCCAGGTTTGGAGCGCGCTCACCACACTCTCTCAGGCCTCTTCACGCCACTGAGCCCTAGCCCTCAGTCGGCGACAGACTCCACTGGACTGCTGGTGCTGATGCTCGCAGCCAAGTCACCTGTCCCCAGCTCAAGTCGCCAGGCAGACAGCGGCAACAACACTCGATTATCTTCCTTTGTTTCTAGCCAAGCCCACCAAGCCCACCAATCCCGCCACCAAGCCCCCTGAGCTGCTGCGCGCGAGATAGATGACTTAAGTGTAGCGGGCTCTCTTGCTTTGCTGGCAATACACGTAGACCAGAGGTAGACTAGATCTAGATCTGGCAGATACGTCACGTTCAGAGCGCAGGGTCTAGCTTTGTGGCTGATACACCTTCGGTTTTTTTCCCATTCTTGTCAAGGTTTTGATCTAATCACCAGATTCTAAATCTTGCAGAACAGGTTTAAATGAAGATCTTAGCCAACTTGGCAAGCCTTGATGAAGGCAAAGGCGAAGGAATTCAGTTAATTTTTTAAATTATGTAGGTTCAACCTTCTTATAATCTACTTTTGGATCAAGATATTTGATGTGAAAATTAATCGCCTTGGTTACTCTGTGCGCGCATGCATTATTCATACGTGGTACTGTGTTATGTAATACCTTGCACCCAACGACGCCAACTTGTGTTACTTATAAAAGTGACTTTGAACCTCTAGAAGCATTTCACAATTCACTAAATGTGATAATCAATATTCTCAAAAGAAGGTACTTCAAGCTTCTCAAAGAGGAAACTGCCGATGTTATTTATTAAGAATTTCATTGCTATTTTCAGTAAAACGTGATCAGTTTTTGTCTCATCTGTGCATTGTGACTTTAAATGTAAGTTTTATGGGCAGTGTTATTCTTTCTATTTCCTATATTGTGTTCTCCACTATATGGTTTCACACATTATTTCTAAGCACAGTTATTGTTTCTGTGTTTTTTTGGGTGTAACAAGGTGTAAAATTGTTTCTTTGGTTTTTTTTTTGGTGCAATGAATTTGTATTTATTCCTACAGGAGCAAACAAAATAGTTGCAATGTTTGACAGCACTCTGATTTTAACGTGTTACTAAGTGTCGGACTTCAAGACAGACTAAGCTGTATGGTGTTTAAAGTAATTCATGAACATCCAGTTATATTTTTTCGTACGAGTGGACAAGAATTTGAATACATTTTTTGAAATGTTGTACTTCTGGAATCGATACATTATAAAAAAAAACCTTTAGTATAAGCTACAAACAATAATTTATTATTGACTTTATTGTTTTATTGGAGAAATTTGAACCAGGAAACACAAAGTGCGGCTTGACCAAGTGAGTAGATGTAATAACTTAAATTAACATAATGTCATTGCGGTTTTGTTATGTTTCAATGTTTTAGGTGTTTATTACACATGTCATTAACTCTATCAATATCCTCGGTTTATTATGTGTTGTTTATCAATGCCAATCTGGCAAGTCAAGTAATAAAAATAAATGACTCTTCACTATCGAAAGTGTACAGATGATTACTCATTTCTTGAGGACGGAAATTAAAGTGTCGTTCTGCGATATTATTGCTTCTCAACTCTCTTGATAATTATTATACAAACTATGTCACGATATAATGTGCGACGTCATTTGATGAACTCACACCTGAAACCAAATACATATTTCTAGGCTTTAAGGCTGAATATATTTTTCTGTATTAAGGACGTGTTCTGCTTGAACAAAAAAGCTATATTCAATTTCTAAGATTCAAAAATTCTTTATTGTCCGTTAGCACACATTCACTTTGGTTTATATAACAGCGTGCAACATTTACAAACGATGGCATCAAAATTCTTGTAACACATATCGCATTACGTAATCAGCAACTTTAACACCTATTACTCAAAATGACAGTTTTCACATCCACCCTTGTTTAATCAATATTTAATCTCTTTTTCTTTCTATCTTGCCGGATCTCCGTCTGTCTGCGTGTCTGTTTGTCTGTCTGTCTCTTCCTCTCTCTCCCTCTCTCTCTTACGCAAACATGCACATACACCCATGAACTCACAACTAAACACAATAACCACCTTTTATTGACTACATTTATTTGGCATCAAGTTGATACAACAGTTTTACAGAGGAATACATACACGGCTTCCTATAACGCTCTGTCTCGTATGTTAAAGAAATCAGCCGTCCAGATTTTACGGAGAATTTGATTTGGTTGAACAGTTGGTGAAATGGGCCACTTTTTATTTCGGCTACAACATTTTCTTATGGCTCTATAAAAGATACGGAATACCAATGTCTTATGTGAAGGATTTGAAGAGCAGATAAGCTTGCTTGATTTTCTTAAACAGTATTTTTTTCCCGCCACAACAAATCAGAGATAATGACACCTTTAATTACAAAACAGGCACATGTTATCAACATCGAAATGTTTCCATTAGCGTATTACGAACATGTGTTTATTCACATGCTTTATGATTTTTATTGATGAGTTTTCGAATTTAGCTGGTTGTCTATACTCTATAGTATTTCCTAAAAACTCATAATTATGAACTCATTAATTTATAACTTTCCATTTTACGAGTATTACGTTAGTGGGGATAAAGGGATATTCTTTTTTTTTTCTTCTAAATAACCTGTTACGCTCTTTTAAACTTTAAACGACAAACCAAACTGTAGAATCTTGGCAAAGAGATTTGTCTTCTTCTTATTTTAACAATAACTAAATACACGTGTCATTTGTAAATTTTATCTAATAACCAAGAACATACATATAACATTTTTATTCATTTGTGAACATGCATAATCAACGATAACGTCGACAATACGGCTCCATTGAGTTGGTTAAACGTCTAACGTCAGTACAATATAGTCTACAGTGTGGAGGGACTCCTAGACTTACGTCTGAAAATTTTATGTCTGAAACACACTAGACATTGCGGGGATATCATGACTCCTGTATCAACCGATCACATTATACTGGCACCGACTTAACTAGTTACAGGGGACGGAATTGGACAAATAAATTTGCCGATCGTGGGATTCGAACGCTCCGTGAGGCGCGGCTGTGTTGTTAAGAGTTTTATTATAACATATTGTGCTCATTGTAGAGCCATAAGAAGTCTACAAGCCAGAGATAATGTTTTTGTAATGGGTAAACGTGGTTGCTTTGTATGATAGGCAAATGAAAAACTTCAAAGAGTATTCTTCAGCTGCTTTTTGGTTTACCTTTGTTTTTTTGGATGTTGTGTAAGTACTAATAAAGCATCAATCGCGCTTTTAACAAAATGCATAATTGATTGTGTTTTCAATGGGATAGATTTCTTAACTCCTTTGTGATAACTATTCTCTCAAGGCATATACATACAATAGATGTCTAAGCTAGTTCTATTTACTGAAGTGATGAAATTTAGTTTTACATAACACCTTCGTGTACAGGTTTCTTCAGCCTCTTACCTTCGTAAAAAAAAGTTATACTACTTTACAAAGAGCGAGAATTGAACTATACGTAATTTTAATCGAAGGTTAGACATAGGCTTAAAGTGGAAACGACCAAAAAGAGATATCTCTTTTTGGGGGGGGATTCGAACCGTCGAATCGTAGTGATGTAACTGCAACTAGTCACCTTGCCATTCAAAGAAAATACATACTAGCATAACGTTCTATAATCCACGTTATCAAGGGAAGTCATAATAGAGAGTAAACCCTGTCTTCACCCTTCTGTCCCTTAAATAGCAACCGATAAACATAAACAAGAGAAAGAGAGAGAGAGAGAGAGAGAGAGAGAGAGAGAGAGGGAGAGAGATAAATAGAGAGAGAGTAGTATAGAACTAACAGGAATATTCGACTCTACAAGTATTCTAATCTGACGACTTCGATAAAACGATTTTGTTTATAGAAAACATACAGACATTACTAGATCTGTGATTATTGTTTTATTCTTTTAAATGGTTGTTTAAAAGAATAATATTGGAAGTTTTAAGCAAACAAGATACATCCTGGAATAACATACAATAGACGTACATGTTCTTTACCAACATGTACAAAAGTTCCAGTCTTGAGTTCTTTTTTTCTTTTCATGGATCAAAAGTATTGTGTGACTTTCCAGACCATCACATCCTGGACTCGTGCTGTTTGATCCACAACACTAAACATACTGAAATATCGGTTTTCCCCTATGTCTACATCTCTAGATCTATGTAAATTTGTTCATGGTATTTTCTAAAGGATTGTGTAAAGAAATAAAAACTTTAAAAGAATTCCACGCGGATCGGTTGTGATGAAGAAAATTGGAGATAGTAAAGTTACAGGGAAGTAACATATTCATATCAAAAAGGGCCAGAACAGACAGATAAAAAAATCGCTTGTATCGGTCTCCATGAGATTGTTACAGAATTACTGTAACTGGGGGACTTGTGTTTGTAGGGGTATGTGTATTTTTTGTATTATGCGCACAGGGGTATATGTTTCTAAACAATAACTATAATTTCATCAATGTTACACGTAACTGTAAAATGCTTTTTTAAATTTATTTTTAACATTGTTATTTTCTTCTTCTTCTTCTTCTTCTTCTTCTTCTTCTTCTTCTTCTTCTTCTTCTTCTTCTTCTTCTTCTTCTTCTTCTTCTTCTTCTT
>RQTK01000564.1:180823-205310 GCA_003991915.1 Elysia chlorotica | reverse complement strand
CCCCCTTCTTATCCGACCTCCTCTCCAGAACTCCTCCCCTTTTACTACTGTTGTCTCTGTCTCTTCCTGCCTCTCTCCCTCTTTATCCTCAATATTGGACACATAAAGGAAAACAAAAATTACCAGAACATATCCCCTCCCCCCGGGACAAAAAAAATAGAAACTCAACAGTCTGTAGAGTATCAATGAGCATCTAGAGAAAGATCAGGCGCAATGATCTTCGTTGACTCAGATAACATTTTGCTGTCCCTCTAAAATGTAGTACTCCGCCCAATAAACAACGGACTTTTTTCCGGGTTTGTTTTAGTAAGATACCTTGGTTTTGCCCTCGGGGATGGGTTGGATCGGATATTCTTGCTGTGGAGTCAGAATGTGGACTGAATACAGACATTTTGTATATTATAAAAGCAGGGACAATTTTGCAGCTACATGTACATATTCGACCTTTTTACTACAAGTTAATTCAATGTTTACTGATTAAGAAGTCAGGGTGATACATTGTAATGCCATCGTTGATGTGTGTGTGTGTGTGTGTGGACATATATAAAAACATATGAAACAATATTATTGCAATTTAAAGAAAAGCAAGACAAACCCAGTAGTGAGGAAGAGTCATTAGTTACACACTTAAGGTTTGTGGTCAGAGCATCAAGATGCTTACAAATGTGACCAATTACATAGGGAAATATTTCCTATTTTATTCCAAGAAAGACTTTTTTCCCGAAAAGCCTATAATAAAAAAATCCATCAATATGTCCGCCATCTTAGACAAAAACATTATTTTAATTTTCAAAATCATTTCGTGAATGGTTGAAAAATACACAAATGATGAGTCTTAATGTCTATTTTCAGATACCATTATTCCAATGAAACCATCATTTATATGATGATACTCGTATTACATTAACAAGTTATTATGCAGAGCATTTCATGCACAAGATATCTTCCATTTTAAGAAACAAAATACATGACATTTATATCTTTGTAAATAATTTACACAACAAACCTGAAATGGGGAGTTTTCAAAGGTAGGAAATCCAACGAAACCGTTTTTACGTGGTACTCTGTATATGAAGCAACATTTTAACCGTTGATACAATACATTTCACCCTTGGTCTCCTTCGTGCATAATTACAGAACAAGACGCACGCGTCTATATTGTACGGCCTTGTATAATATTACACATACACACATACGCGAGGAACCAGAGACATGTTTTGTCCTAAGTGGATATTTCCTCCAATAATTAAGAGTTTTAATATCCTGTTTTACTCCTGGTTAATCACCGCTAATTACTACCTTGTCGTCCTTCAAAATCAAAACATAATGACTGTAATCAGTGTGAGGGCTATGTCATTGCCCCTAGACGTACGTTGTGTTTTGGACTGGTGTACCCTGCGTCATGGGATCTTTGCGGGTCTCTACTTTTTAAATAGTCACAATAAATCTGATAATACATAAAGCTTAACAGAAAGAAACCCTATCTGATTATTTGATTTAAATTTAAATGTTTTTGGCATCTCTCTCCCCCTTCTTCCCACTCCCTAACTGATGCACGGCTAGGGTTAATCTAAATTTTACACTTGACGTTTTACTCTATCAACGACTCCACCATCGTTACGGCGAGGTATCTGATTCGATAAAGAGGAGAACCCATATCACACTAGAAGCGTCTCTCAAGATAACACTGATCACATACGTGATCTTCACGCCGAGGTCGAATGCGCTTTTTCCGGATCTGTGTACTGAACTCAAAGAAATGATGAAGATTGTGGAATTCAAAGGGGTCACAGTAAGCTTTTGCATCTAGCTGAATTCAAATATTGCCTGTTTTGCTCTGGCCACTTGTTGGGAGCATTGTTTTATCTCTATTAAAAAAAGTCGCTCCTAGAAATTATATATTCTAGAAAAAAATAGCCTTGCTTGTCATTTATGGAGATGACAACTTGTGTATAACTAATTACTACTTTTTGTGCTTTTTCATTATCATAGATACTTAGTTTATGAAAGTGTGTAGGTATAATTGAAAAAGGTCAGATGTATATATGAAATAAACTGTTTGTACTACATAATTGGATATCTTTTTACAGACAGTCATAAACGTACACATATTAAATTGATTTCGTGAGCATTATAGAATTTGTACAGGAAATAAGTGATTTAGCTCATGAGTTGGCTAGAGATAATAGGGGGCGGGGATCAATTTGGAGAGAGAGAGAGAGAGAGAGAGAGAGAGAGAGAGAGAGAGAGAGAGAGAGAGAGAGAGAGAGAGAGAGAGAGAGAGAGAGAGAGAGAGAGAGAGAAAGAGAGAGAGAGAGAGAGAGAGATATGTAGAGAGAGAGGACTAGACAGAGGGAGAGAGAGAGAGACAAAGAGATACAGAGTAATGTGGGGGGGGTTATAGATAGACAGACGGACATTCAGAGACCAAATAACATTTAGATAGACAGACATTACTATGGTGGGTAGGAAAAGAGGTAAATATGCCTACAGAGCGATGGAGAAATAAAGAAAGTAAAAAGAAGAAAGAAATTAGAGATAATAGTCGATTTTTTTGGAAGTGTCCATATATTTACATGTTCCCATGCAACTGAACCGTCTTTAAACGTTTTTTCATAATAATTATGCGCATCTCTTCTGTGGCAAATTACCATCGGTGAAATCGCTAACTGTTGCTGTTTAACATTAGGATGCAGACAAACCAACATACACATTATTATTTCGGCAAGCTTAAAAAAAAAAGTTAACAACTTAACATTGCCTTTTTAAACATCCTTTGTATTTTTGGTGCCCCCCATCCCACCCCTTAAAACCCCCCAACAAAAAACAAAACAAAAAACTGCATTTTTGCAAAGTGTATCTATGTCTCCCTCGCCCCTATGGAATCAATTCAAAGTTCCATGCAGAGCTGCTTACCCAAATCCACCATCATCGCAGTGTACACATTAATTTTACAAAAAAGGGCCATAAAGTTCGTATGGCCTACATGTACATACTCTTTTTGGCGTACTATTGCCAGGTCTACTAGATATGATTACGAGCAGTTCTCCAAACGAACTGTCGATCTCCGTGTTAGCGTTATTGATCGTGAGGAAGATGAGACCAGATCAGCCTTACCCTTGAATATTGATGGTGTTATGCTACACTGTTCTACCGTTTCCGTTGATGTGCTAGACATCAGTATCTCTTCAATTTGCCATGGTTAGTGACGCGGAACTGATCACTGGTGTAAATTGGCGTGCTCATCAATGTTGCATTATTCCATTAGGCAGTGCCTACGTTGGGCTTTTAAGACTCCACAATGCTTTGAGGCTTGCATGTTATGTCATGGGGCAAGAAAAATGTTACTTGCTTAAAGGAAGAATACATCCAGCATTTTTTTTGGTTTTATGGAATTCTTGATTCCATGCATATCAGGCTCGATTAAAATTACGACTTAATAAAAAGACATTTTATATGATCTCAACGATTCGAATTATCAACGTCAAGTTAATCAATTATTTCTTAAACGAACTACTCATACTTAAATTTAATGAAATCAAACAGACACGTAACCTAAAATTAATATGAAACCATGGATTATGGCGCAAAACTTAAATTGCAGAGTTATCTTGTAACTATTCTGTCGTGTATATTTATTACACAATATTAAAACAGGAAAGCTGAGATATTATGGTCATCTGAAACGCCATGATAAGCTGTTTCGAGATATACTGGAGGGGAGAACAGAGGGAACTAGAGGAAGAGAAGAAACTGACTGGATGACAAATAAGAGTGGACAGGCAGGAAGCTGTAAAGCAAAAGGCAAAAAAAAAAACAAACAACAAGAACCCCCTCGAGGATTGGCACTGTGGCATAGCATTTCACATCCACCTTCTCAGAAATGGCAAACAATGAATGGGATCAGCATGAGCTTAATTTTTTTTTGGGTTTTGCAACAATTTGAAAACGGGGAAATCAAGATCATAATTTCTTTTTGCTCACTCTTTTAGGGTAAAGAGAACGTTTCTAAGGTATCTCCATTAACACTTGCTTGGGTTTAAGGTACATCTGCCACAACGCATTAAATAAAAGATGTAATTTCCCCATACAGAGTTAATAAAAAAAAGTTTCTTCGTTAGATAGAAAGTAATACCGTCATTTGGCACTTTATACAAATATTTTGTATGTTTTTTTTTATAAAACGTCAATAGTTTTTTTTATACACAGTTCCATTTTATTGACTTTTCTGACAATGTTGTAATTCCAAATTCATTTGGCACCTTTTCTAGATCTAAATCGAATTACTTCGTCATTATCTTATATTTCCGTATCCACCCTTATTCTTTACAGCTAAGCTTTTATATTTGGCAACTGTTCAAAATCTAAATCGAATTACTCTCTCATTATATTATATTTCTGTATCCACCCTTACTCTTTACAGCTAAGCTATTTTCATGGTCAGTGCGTACAGATATGATAGGCAATAATTAATCATAAGCACATAACGAATTCTCATAAAAACAGAAACAAATCCGGTTTAAAACTGAAAGAAACTTCTTCTCATAGCAACCATAAGAATACATTTATGTTATTGTAGCTTGTATCGATACATTTTATTGACACCAAGCCAAGCAATTGAGAAAGGGAAAAAAACGTTGCGGCTAGAGTAGGGTTTAATCTCAGACCGTCCAGCACCGGAGGCCCTTGCTCTAACACCAAACCCGTGCTCTAACACCAGTGTCACCACACTCGCCTGGCAAACAAAGATCAGTGATGGTACGGTTAAGAGTCAGAGCGAGATTCAAACTAACTCCTTTCTGCACTGGAGACCATTGCCCTAATGCTAGTACTACCACACTCCTATTCCTTGGATCTAACCCAACGGTCGGCCAATTTATTTGTCCGATGTTCGTCCCCTGTAACTGGTTGGGTCAGTGTCAGTATAATGTGCCTGGCTGAGACAGGAGTCATGGTATCCCCGCCCTGTCTCGTGTGTAGCAGCATATAAAATTCTCAGACGTCAGTCTTGGGGCCCGTCGCCGTATAAGATCTCCAGGGGAATCTGGGAGACGTTACTCCCGGAGAGAGGGAGAGACTGCCTCCCACTCCCTCGCTCTATAGAGAACTCCTCTCCCTTGCAAAGGTCAGCGATTGTACGGTCAAGAGTCAGAGCGAGATTCAAACTCCATCCTGCACTGGAGAGTGGAGGCCCATGCTCTAACACTAATACTAACACACTCCTATCCCTCGATCAGGTCATCGATTGTGCGGTCAAGAGCCAGGGTGGCCAGAAACAGATACAATCTCTGCCAGGCGAAGAGAACTCCGCGAAGTCTCGTCAGGAACAGTTTACAGGTTTCATTTCCTGGCGAGGACCCGTTGACGCAGTCAGAGTTTTTTCCCTTTGTTTTTTGGTGTTTCGGTTTATTTGTTTCTATAAGATTATGTGTCTTTTTGTTTATATCCTAATTTTTGTGTTTTTTTTTTATTAAACAAGAAAACCAGATCGAGCACAAGATTAGCTAGGCTATTCTAGGCTGGGCTTTATTTGTCACAATTTTAGCGTGCGAAATTAATGTGTGTGTTTTATTCTAGGAAATGTCCTTGTTATGAAATGTTTCATCCAACAAGAGAAGGATTTAATTAGAATCTTTTGAATAATCAGAACATCATTTTTGTACTCTTGTAAAGAAGATTTCTTTAAGCTTTTAAGCTAAAATATACTGGAGCATGATGCATTATGTTTTCACATGCTTTTGTCTCGAAAATTAGCTTCAACATGGATTTGCTTCTTCACTTTGTTGCCACTCGACGTTTATGAATTTAAAAATAATATAAACTTTGGTATAAAGTAAAGTCTTTTAATAGCCAAGCTTAGAGTGTGAGGTATAGTAATCAATGTGTAACAACAACAAAACGGAAAAGTTCGGAAGGCAAGAAAAATACTTGACAAATAATTAAGCAAGCGAAAAGACGGAAATAGAAAAACGTGCTTAGGTTAGAACATAATACCTGAAGATGACAAAAACAAAGATGGGAATGATAAAAAGAAAAGAGTCAAATAAAGTAAAAGAACGAGATAGATACATATCGAATAGTTCTATTAATAGAACTCCATAATACATAAATTATATACAGATAGATATACAGGCAGACGAAACAAGAGACAAACGCACGCTGATCGCCATGCAGCTAAACAGACGGATAGAACACTGTTATAAATGCAAACATAATTATGATTGTTGGAAAAAATTAGAGTTATATTTAAAAAGAAAATAACAATCATTATAGGGCGGTGTTCAGGAAAAGAACCCCTGCTTGTTAGACAGCTGATAGACTGAATGCGCGAAGAAAGAAGTCGTGGCTATGATATGAGATGATTTGAGAAAGATGACAAAGGAATGGATAACAAGAAATAGAATGTATGCCAGAGGGAAAATTAGATTAATAGATAGTGGATAAGTGTTTTAGATGAAAGAAAAATAGGTAATTTTCTAATGAGGTTGTTGCTGGTGAACAAAACAAAATTAATGTTTTGAAGGCAAATACGACAAATATACATCATATTTCCATTCTTGTGTTTTTTGTGCTCCTCCCAATAATAAAGAGGAAACAAGATAAATAGGCATGAATTAAAAATATACATTCACATAACAACCACAGAAATGTGTTGTATATTTAAATTATTGGACCAGAGTTTAATACTTCAAAAAAACTGCTTCATTGGGTTTCTGGTAAAAAAACTAAAAGAATTCGACATTTTTAATTGACTTTTATAAGGTTAAAAAAACAAAAAAACAAAACAAAAACAAAAAACAAAGACAAAAAGCAAACTCGAAACGAAATGGAAACACTGCTCGAATATATTTATTTGTTTCAAACGCCACACTAAAGAATTGTAAGTACAACTGTCTTACAACCGATAGAATAAACGTTTACAAAGCACAAAAGAAAGCAAGCTGTTGCAAATTGAAAAAGATAAACGGAAAGGTATATGACCTTAACGCTTCATTAAATTCAGATACAAATATGCACCTGATAAGACACAATGGGAGACACATAAATGTGATATGTAGATAGCTATTTTCTGGATCAGGAAATGAACAGTATTCACGAGTTGAACCAAACCTATATGTCCAAATAACGATTTTTTTTCTCTTACTTACGTAAACCAAGTTTAGATTTCTAGTCAAAGCGAAACAATCTCAAGAAATCCTCAGCAACTTTATGAACATTTCCCTTAATACACTTGGACATTCAATTGAAAATGATCTTTCCATACACTACCTTTGAAGATTGTATTTAAAAAAAAAAGAAACTTGTTGCCAATAATATTGATAGTTTAAATATTTAAAAAATATAATATTATATGGGAGTGAAAAGGAAACGCTTTAGCACTGTCAAAAGTTGTGTTGTTGAATACCCTCTTAAGATACCTTTAAAACCTTTAGTTTTTAAGTCATTTAACTATTACAATACTTATGCCTTGATCTCATTTCGTTCATTTGTGTTTGCACATATCAATTGAAGGAAGAAAATGCCTTTTTATTAAAAGAAACTGAAGCCTAACCCAAGTCTTAAATCCATCACCTCGGTGTTTAGTTTATTGTTCATTTACCTTCCATAAACGTAAAGACAGAGTGAGTTCGCTTTCAACGCACCTGTTCAATCTGCCTGCAATGTTGGGACGCCAGATTTATGTACAAGGAAAAATTAACGCACTGTGCACGCCAAAGTGGAGTTGATAGTTCTTACCTCACCAATCACAAACAGAAACGACTCAAATCTCTACAAAAAATTGGTGTTCAGAGTTTTGCTCAATATGAAGATTTGAGACATAAGTTCAGCTTTAGAAATTTCAAGGTAACTCCAATACTTTTGGAGATGGCGCCTGTTGGTTTGCTATTTTTTGTCATAGCGACTTAATCTAAAGAGTCCTCAGCTGGAACATAATCCATCATAACTAAACTTACATTCCAGATAAACATAGACATTTATTGGGGAATGGTCTTTGCATACCCTACCTTTGAGGATGGCGGTCCATTGAAGAATTTTCAAAGATGTTATAATTCCTTAAGTTTATAAAATTTTCTGAAAGTCTATATCACTATACTACAAAAAGAATACTAAACATATTTTTCCAAAGTTATTCTCGCTCAAACCTAGCAATAGGTTCCCATCTATTTTTCGGCGTTCCTGCATGCATATTTCACTTGCATAATGTGCAACTTGTATGAGCGAATGTTTCGACGGCCTGATTTCAATAAATATGATTGTAGTAGTATACTTGTCTACTAGAGTAATTCATGATTTCTCTGTGACAGTCGGTTGTTTATTCTTAGGTATGTTTATGTTTTCTAATTGTAAGGTCAATGCTGACTTTTTGTCTCATTGCGAGCTATTAAAGGCACACAAATAAGTTTAGTTAGACGAAATCAGGAAGTAAACATGTCTCATGATTGCACTAATGCTTTTCAAACAGGTAGACACTATGGTTTAGATGACGAGCTTACTGGTTGTGAGAGTGAAAGAGAGATAGAGATAGAGAGAGAGAGAGAGATAGAGAGAGAGAAAAGAAGAACGATACAGCCAGAGATACGTTATTTTAATTAAAAAAACGACATCTTTAATACTTTAAGTATCAAAATTATCTTGTATTATAACTTTGTTTCTGTCAACCATAAACTATCTACCTACGCTCTCGCTTTGAAGTGAAATTCGGGACAAAATGTCTTTCGTTTTTTGTCTTTCTTTAACGATTACTCATTCTAATACCCGTTTAATTTACCAGACGCCCCACACGTTTGTGTGTATTTTATAATTGAGACGCCAGCAGATCTGAAAGTCTGTCCCTAAGTGTATTTGATCTGCTCTCTCCTTCGCCATACCCCTAGTTTTCAAATTTGTCTCTCTTTATATCTCTTTATCTTTTTAAAACTTTCCTTTCCTTTCTCTCTGCCCCTTGTCACAAACTATCTGATATTCTCGATCCAAAAGCGTTATCCTTGGTAAAGAATCGTTATTTAAACTTACATTCCTGGACCTCTCATTGAACGTTGTTACTCTACCTCCTTTCTCACTCTATCTCTCTTTGTCTTGTTATGTCATTTTCTACCTCTTTGTCCACCTTCAGCGAATTCTGTACTTCTTTCTCACTCTTCCACCCCCCTCTCTATATATCTCTCTCTCCCTCCCTCCCTCCCTCTCTCTATCTATCTTCTCCCCCTCTCTCTTTCTTTTTTCCTTCCTACGTGTCCTATTCTCTGAAATTTTAAGTGGCTTTCTTACAATTTTACAAACTTTGCTTTTTAAATCAAAATAGATAGGGTAGTGTGCCGTATCAAATAATTATCTTAAAACAATTTTTTCCACAACAAGATTTCATAAAGTAAGATGCGCAAGTCATCTCATGTTGCACAATTAAACCCGATTTTGGTTTTCATTAAATCGCATTCTACTTTCAAATAATTACTTACTTAGAAAAATACTGCTAAAAAGCTGACACATAAAATCTGAAGCATAATGCAGACCCAAACCGTAGGTTAGCTTCTATTCTGAGTTATTTGAATTGAGGACTGGATGTGGACTAAGGCCTCGGCTCTGTAAATAATGCGTTGCTAAAGCAAACATTTCTCATTAAGAATGTGTGTCCAACTCAGATTCTTTCTACGGGATTGAGTTTAAGAAAATTTAGTGCAATAGGCATTCTGACTCTTGGAGATTTTTTAATACACCGGGTGTCTGTAGTTTTGAAAAGCTTAAGAAGATTAAATTTTTTTTAATGTATTTTTAAAGACAAAAGACATTAATTATTGTATACTGTTACCTATAATACATGTTTCCGTTTGTTTATGGAGGTTTTGTAGTTTTAGAGCAAAGACTTTTTACTTGCCAGAAATAATGATAAATTTGAAAACTTTCTAAGAGATGCCTCAGTTACAATAAAATATTTCGTATCAAATCGAAGAACAAACACACACACACACACAGACACACACACACTCATATAAAGATAGACATAAGCTTACTCTTTAGAGAGAATACTTAAAACTTCATCTTATAATTTACTCTAGCGTTAAAGATTTTGTTTTATAATTTCTCTAATTCAAATAGAATCCACTGTCATTATGAAAAGGAATTAAACAAAAAAACACACAAAAAATGGGGATCTTTTATCATTTACTCTTCAGTCGCAGCTTGTGTGGGCTTTCTTATACTGAGAATTGATCGGTCTTTAACTATGCCTTGTCTAGAGCTAGACACCTAGACTAGTAATTACAAATAATAATAAAAAAAATAGACGCTCAACTTACTAGGCGTTTAAAACACATAGTCTGGCATCTAAACCTACGCCATCTTTGTACGTACCAGTCCAAGCCTTTATTTATGCCAATCGATTGTTCTAATACGCGTGAGAGAGCAGCATTCTTAAGGCTGTACTCAGCTAAAGGGTTCTTAATTGTTGACGCTCAATTCATAAAACATGCATGGCTTTTTATGGGATATGTTTTCACGGCATGCCCCTCAGGAATCAATTTATACACTTCTGGAATTGATTTTTGGTCATTATAACCATCATATCTAGTCCCATGAGGTCAGTTTTGCGTATCGATTAAGACACCGCTGTCACTTGGTTCCGTTTGGTTTTATCAAGTATTTTTCTTTCGCGATATTTATTTCAAAACTATAATGGAAATTTAATATGGAAGTGTGTTTAAATTATATTTGATGAAAAATCACTTCTATAGGATACTAAAAGTGCACTGGAGAAGGCTGAATAATGAAGATTTACATCGCAATACATAATATGAGACACAATATTAATCCCGTCTTGCAAGCATTCTTTAATAATAATAAAACTTTTCAAGTTGTACAGATTAAAGTAAATTGCAGGAAGCCCAAAATATCAAGAATCGCTGCCTTTTATTTAGACCACATATAATTTTTTAAAAAGTCACATTTTAAACAAGTACTATGGAAATAGTACATGTAATATTTTACAGTTAAAACTTCACAGGTTTTTATCACAGTTTATAGGGTCTTCAACTTTATATTGTGCTTCTTAATCATATCAATACGATACTAACTTTGAAGATCTAATTTGCAGGTACCGGCCAGAGAAATAACCAATGGATACGATCGCTATGAATTAATAAATGTAATAAAGATCTTAAAGTCACCAGCAATTATATGGATTGCTTTAAGAAACGGATATGATAATGTTATTATCTCTACGCATCAGGTGCATCATCTTTTTAATCAATAAATCCCTTTAGCTTCAACTGCAGCACTTGCTGGGAAGTAAATGAACATCTAATATTTATCCTTTACCACTTTTAGCTGTGGATTCATCACAAAGTTGTCACATTTGGGGAACGAATGTAGAAAGCTCTACCATAATAATCTAGTCTAGCTTCGGTCTTGGTCAAGAATAAAGTTAAATAATAATAATTATTGTAGTTATATTTTTGCGCATGTTCTTTGCATGTTTTGATCCCACAACCTATTTCACGTTAAATTCGGACAATTTTAATAGGGAATGCGGTTTTACGAAAAGTAATTCAACGTGTTGAACGACATGAGTCATGTTTTCTCTGTCTGAGTCAAACAGACATAATTATAACCGTGTCAATTTAACATTTTGCAATCATCATTATTTCTCCGTATACGCGCTGCATGAATAGTTCAACTTTAATGGCTAGAATTGTCCCGACATTACTAACTCGCATGCAGGTTTATAGCTTGATGAGCTAACGATTGGCAAAAGCATGACTTCACGACTTCTAACTAAGATATAGTGGTCTTGATGGAATTACATTCTCTCTACTAAATTTAAACTCACCACAATTATTAATTGCGATTACCCCATGCTACCCTAAAAAAACAGGCAACGTCACCGAATTGATTGCAGTGAACACATTTTTCATATCAAGCGCAGTAGTGATATATTTATTTTAAATTGGTAGTCACAACAGAATGATGCTCAGTGTGCATTTTTTGTTAGATCTACAAGCCTACTAGACTTGAAATGTGTACCGTCTTAACTGAATCTAATAATTATTTCAATGATATAATAATTATTATCTTACTTTGGTTCTAAACGCAAATGTTGTTGCTACACGACTTTGTGGTGCGAACTAACATCCATAAGGTCTTAGTAGAAGAGAAACTCCCCCCCCTTGTTTTACTTCTCAATGAAGATCCTTTACGGCAACTGGTCCCAAGCCAAACGTCTGACAATTTTTACCATATGCCATACACGAGACAATATGGGGATACCTGGACTCCTATCTCAGCGGGTCACATTGGGCGGGGCACAATCCGAACATTTAAAAGGCCAAGTGACTGTTTTTTTTCCTTCCTTTTTTGTCTCCTTTTCAATTTGTCACTCTTCTCCTTATTGAATTATTAATGCTTCCTCAAACGTTTCTTTTAAGTGTGTGCTTTAAATGGCATTATATTCCTAACCGACTCTTCGGCTTCATTAAGTATTAGTGCTGTTTAAAGGGCATCGGGTCCTATAAATGGCAATGATGCTGCTTCCAAGATAGCGGGTTCCGATGCTGTACACAACGACCTCTATCATCAAGAACTGTAACTCTCACTTTTCTCATAAACAGAGCACTTTGACATAGGCCTAGAGCGCTCGCTGAATCCACGCTTGGCTCTGCGCGCTAATACAAAATGGCGCAGCGAGGTGTTGGACTTTTAACGCCGTATAAGACTTTCCAGGAAAACATAGGAGACGTTAAGTAGAGTCTCGTTCTTTGTAAAAATGTTTCATTTTCCAACCAGCATTAGCTTCCTTTTTCAAGTTGAAAAGGCTAGACTACGCTGACCAGCTCTCTCTCTCCTTCTCTCTCTCTCTTTCTCTCTCTCTCTCTCTCTCTCCCTCTCTTTCTCTCTCTTTTTCTCGCTCCGTCTGTCTGTTATCCTATCTTTTGTATAATTTTGTATAGATAGTTTTTTCTGCCCATCACGATTTCGTCTACCTAGGTCTCTGTTTCACGCACTCTGTGGTCTGATCAGAACTGTATATAAAAAAAAGTTCGCTGACCATACTGATCGCCTCTCGACAACAAATCCAAAGTGAGTCGTCCCTTTCTCTCTCTCGAAATAACTATTTTTTGTCCCCTTAGTTGAAATGACAGACTAATCGTACTGTATCTCCTTCTCTCTTTCTTCTTTTTTCTCTCTCTATCAATCTATCTATCTTTAAGCTGACTTTCTCTCTACATCTATACCTACCATATCTCTCTTTTTTCTCCCTGCCCATTGTTTTTCATCTCCTAACCTCTGTCTGGATAGTTACACACTCCAGTACGATTAGTACTCTGTTGCCTCGTCGGAAGTGAATGAGAAAGAAAAAAAAAAGTTCGCTGACCATCCTGATCGGCCCTCGACAACAATGTTATTTGCTCAGCCCGGCTTTCAGGCGACCTTTAACAACAGCGATGTTGATAGATCGATATCATATTGTAAAGAGCAGCTCTTTCAGTCTCACGATTCGCGCGTGTGTTTAGTCCTCAAACAGTCCTGTGAAAACTACCATAGTGAGTGCATTATCCGGCATCCTTATCAATAATTGACTGATGAGAGTGGAACTATTGTTGAGAATTTTGTGAGCGTCTTTGTTTTCTGAAGGAATATAGCTTTTTTCTTGGACTTTCTCTCACACATCTAACATACATTGTTTGTTGTGTGTGCGAATACATAAGTGCTCATTTTTTTGTTGACGTTCAAAAGTTTTGAAATTCGCAAAATGTGAAGTGATATAATATGTACCAATGTAACAAAGAAGCCTCTCTCTCTCTTATGCTCTCTCTCTCCCTCCCTCTCTCTCTCGGCATGTGTGTATCTCTCCCGTCTATCTTTCTTTTTCTCTTGATCTCCATCCCTCTCTTGCTGTCTATACTTTTTCAATCTTGTTATCTTTGTCATACGCCATAAAAAACAACCCACTTTAACCCCAGAGTTACACGTAAGCCCTCTTTTCCTTTCTCTATCCTACTCCTCTTTCCCTCTCTTTCTTTCTCTGTTTTCTGGTTCTCCCTGTACTTTTCTGTATAATGCACAAATGCAAACATAATTATGTATACGACATACTTTTATGACTTCGCGCGTACACCAGTCTCTATATCATGTATGCTAATTGTAGAGACCTATAAATTGATGGGACTGCGTATATCCCTTGCCAAGTTTTCGTTGCTCTTTAGATACACACTGTTACTATTTTATGCCTCTATCAGCAATTTTCTGCATAACTTTCCCCTCATCTTTTACCCTGTCCCTGGACTTTTCCTCCAACTGGGAATGCCACCTCTTTCACTCTCCTCTCCATTACAGTCTCCACCTCATTTTACTAGACACACACTTTAAAAGACGCTACTTTAAATCAAGGGCCGCAGACCCTTACGTGTCTACAGCAAGTCATCTTACAGTGAGCCTCCACATTCTCCCACGTAAACTTCAGAGACGTTTGGTTAAATATGAAATACGGCTGTCTGAATCCAGTTGTCACTGAGAGAGTACAAAGTAAATACGACGGGCTTTAGGCAAACAGTGTCGCAAGCTGTTCGATTATGCGCCGTAGGAATTCCCGCAAAGACGATAAAGACCATGCTGTCAGTGTCACCTGGGCCAGATTTTCATTTTCCATCTCCTTCATTAAAAAAAAAAACTACCAGCCGGCAAAAAAACAACAACCCACAAGCAGTGCTTTTGGCAGGTGACTTTATGTTACAAATAATTAGTGTGTGTTGCAATATTAATGCGTTTATCATAACAATAACTTGGGGGGTATTCTCTGTGATCAATAGTTTGGTTGTCATTGTGAGAGTTATTAGAATAATAGTTGCATTTGTGTTGTTAGTGTTATTGTCACTGTCATTATTATTATTATTATTATTATTATTTTATTATTATTACTATTATTAGAATATTACCATTATTGTTATGACCACTCTTATCATCACTACCACCATCACTACTATTATCATCAGCAGTCTTACTGTCGCTATTTTTGCTACCTCTATTATTACTATTATCGATATTCCTACCATTATTTGGATTAATACCACTATTGTTCCTTCCGTTGCCCTTATAAGGATAATTTGTACTTTTTACATGATCTTATTATTATTATTATTATTATTATTATTATTATTATCATCATCATCATCATCATCATCATCATTATTATTAATTTTACTTTACATTTAAATAATAGACTCATAAAAGGCTGCATAGTGCTTTAAATGCAACGTTCCTTAAAATCATTTTTTTGCCATGTATGTTTAGATAGCCTTACTGTTTCACTCTCGAAAAGTTAAAAACCAAGGGATTTCAATCCACAATACTAAACCAAAACACTCCGTACAAAATTTAAAAAAGACATTATAGAAAGTATATAAGGATAGAATGTTGTCTTCTTTTTAATAACATTTAAACAAATTGCTTTTGAGTCACAATGCTCTACAACCATAATTATCTTGTCTCAATGTCCACATCGTAATAGTTATGTCTTTTGTCTCAATTCTTAATGCGTGCTGACATACCGTAAAAAAAAAAACTTACTCACTCACTCACTTAATGTATCATTTTACAAACCTATGTTTTTATTGGAGGATGACAGAACATCACAAACTTTTGTTATATGACACTCTGCATTTTTGTGGTGATTATTTAAAAAGAATCAAAATAGTTCTGGACAAAATTGTGTACCGGGGTATTTAAAACTTCTTGGGCTGCGTTTTGTGCGCATCGGGAAATTTTTATTTACAGACCAAAACGCAATGGCTGGTGCGCAATAATCGTTTGATTAGTTTCTTTTCCACAAAGGTTTTTCGTCGTTTTCCTGCATCTATCAATCGTACTGTAACTGACTAACTTTCTGGCGCTGCGCAATGACAGGTGCAATGTCATCACAACCTACTCTGTCATGGAAACGCCCTAGGCTGGACAAATTTAATTCGCTCTTATAGTCACACAATTCAGACCTAGTCAATGTTAACTCGTCGCCAGATTGGACAGCTGCAGTGTAAAGGTGGGGCTGACCATACGGGCGGTGATGTTAGGTTCGAACCCCAGATGTCAATAGTGGTGTGGTTGGGCCTTATTTACCCAACCCGCATCTCCTAATATCAAAACGTTTTTTCGTAGTCAAATGTTATGAGGCAACAAAAAAAAAACACGTAATAATATAAATTGTGGTAGACCTTATCACCAGTATGAATAATTGTGGTGCACAGTGACCCTATACATGTATACATAGAATCCCTGCAAGTATAATATACTTGCAGGGATTCTATGTATTATTCCCTTGGCGTATTGGCAGCTTCTCGACATATTCTGTCTGTGTATTTTTGTCCACGACACAGAGAAAAGGACGCAATAACCTCTAGTAGTATTACATTGTTTGAAAATGCTATTAAAAATCGATGTATTTCGTTGTTGTTTACAGCTTGAAATATTAAACATGCGAATCGAAAAAATGATAAATAACATATCAACGTGAACTAGAACGTGACGACTGATAGCGCACAATTAAATACATGCAGGCAAACAATATAATACGAACAACTCTACCTAGTGAATGTTTGGTTTGGTCTGATTAATTCGCGGTCACTATGCCCTTCTGTGCAATTTGTAATATCTTCGCCTTAGTATTCAACAAGTTTATAATGAGCCACACAACAAATAGTTGTAGTAGTTGAGTTTAACGTCCAACGCAAGCACTATATAGGCTATATTGTGGACGAGCCTCAAGACTGACGACAGACAATTTTATGTGCTGCCACACACGAGACAGGGCGGGGACACCATGACTCATGTCTCAGTTGGGCCATACAACAAATCACCATGTCATTCACTGAAAATCAATTATTGCGATGATTAACCGTTTCATAAAGTTAAAGGTTTTGTATTGATATTTTTACAGAAATAATTAAATAAGATAATAATTATGTCCCCAAGCCGGTAGTACAATGGTTAAGACGTTGGGCTACCTTTGCGAAGGTGCTGGGTTTTGATGTGGACAAATTTTTTCTAACCCCTCTGTGCTCACTCAGCACGGATTTGAAGGATGAGGCTTTGAAGTTACGACGAAAAAAAAAATGAACGAGGAAAGGAATGGCAATCTAAGTATCAAATTCCGTTTGCCTTGAACAATCAGGGTCGCGACTCTTCACTTCCTAAAGGCTTTGTCAAAGAGCATAGAACCAACTATTATACCATGCTGGCGTGAACGATGTAGGGTTGTAATAATCCAGATTGTGTACCAGATTTTTTTTATCATAAAAACTAACGATAAGCATTGGTTGCGCATGGACAATAGTGGACAATATATTCACAAAACTCTGTCTTTTACTATACAGTTGCATTGTTTGTTTTTCGATATTACCTTTATTAATATGATTAATCAGTGAAATGTAGGTATTCATTAAAATTTCAGATCGAAATTATCTCTGCAATAAATAATCTAAAAATGTATTGAATTGGCCTATTCATGCCAATTTGGTGTTATTAACAACTAATTAGTTTAGGAATCATGATTAAGTACTTATTAACATGGGCATGAGATAATACGCAAATTCAAAGAATTGTCAAAATCCTTATTTACTGAGAAGATCCCTTTGTGTGGTAAACTCAGAAGAGAAATTTTGATTTTAGAAAGTTCCATAACTTTTCTGGTACATATAAAAATGTTGTGAGTGCGGATAAACATCCTTAAAAAAATTCTCTGCATTTCTATATCGACATCTACTTGATTGGCCTTGGTGTCACTATGGCTTAACAACATACCTTAAATAGTATAGTGAAAGTATTATCCTAAACTTCTATATTTTAACTCCAGACGGATTTGTTTTGTGTTTATCATTTTTTCCATTTTGCAATATAAACCATCACTTTTAAAAAAAGAAGATTTTCCTAATGACAATAATGGCCTGATGATATTTATTGAACAAATGGGAAGTAGATTTTTTTTAAACAGATTCTATAATTCTTTTTTTTTTTTTTGTCTGTCCAGCTCTTCGCGACAACCTTTGCCAGAATCTACCCATAGTAATTACAGATTTTCACTGCAAGGTAAGAACTATTTGCATTAATATTGTTATGTCAGAAATGTATTGTTTTTTTTAAAACTGAAAAGTTTTTTTTTTCAATTGCTGCTTCGCTCACTAATTAGACTAAGCTTAAAATCTCGAACATACCTCTTTTGATTTAGAATTATCAAACCTATTTGGTTTAGAAAAGAATGTCCTGTACAGTCTTATTCGACGCGTACCAGAATTCCACACAAAACTTAGAAGATTCTCTATCTTCTTCTTAATATATATGTATAAAGGCAATTGAATATATTCCTCCAACTAATCTAAAAGACCAATGTTTTTGCAAACTTATCCGCGCCTCCCACACGACTACAACAATATTGATATCCACCTATCTATCTTCTCTTTATTTGAATATGATATTTTCATACGTGACATAACTAATGTTTCATATAACCACACAACGTCAATCTTCGAGTTTAATCTCAAACAAAGAACAGAAATAAAACGGAGGCGTTTAAAAGAAATGATTCTGAGTTTTTTTTAATTCAAGCGCGCCTGGTTTTCTTGAAATACGTCAAGCTTTAATTGAAAACAGTTTTCCTAAAATAAGCAGAGATTAGATTTTAAATCTTGAGCAATTTTAGCTCCTCAGCGGCACAATTGTCTTTTTGTTTGTTTTCCGATTTGAAGAGACATGTAATGTCAAACATAGCCTACATTTTATTTTCGAGTGACAATGATCGATGGGGAAAGTCGGAAGTTTTTGGCAATGTTTCTTTTAATCTTAGCAGCAGTTTGAGTTTGATTTTAAGGCACGTCCGCACAGTAACGGCTAAATTGTGGCAAGCAGGTGGTGATAACCGTTACACCAATCCGAATGAGGGCCCCGTTACCACACATGTGAAGGTTATAAACATATTCGTCTTTATTGTTGTATAAGTTGTTTACTTTGAAAATTTGTGATTGCCCATTTTAAACTGATTTTTGTTCAGCATCTATGCATACTTTCTTAAGATTTTTTGCATTGTTGTTGAGATCTATTTTGAAACTTTTATAAATCACGCAATGTTCTAAAATAATTATAGTAGCAGTAATCATTGTCACTTTGTCAATTAGCCTTCGCAAAACAGGAGGACACTGTATGTTAAAAAAATAATTATGTATGAGTTTAGAAAAGTTTACCTCAAATATTATGTCGCATAAGATAAATAAGATTTTAAAGAATTTTTTCCAAATCATAAGTGATTTTTTTTGGGCTTAATAGTTTAACAGAACAATGAGGCCCATGCAGTCTCAGCAGTTTAAAAACTGGATATTGAAAGACAAAATTAAAAGTTAGCTGTTTTAAAGTAGACTATACAGATCGAATCTGGTGAGACAACAAACAACGTTAAGAGTCAACGATGGTTAAGTTAGATTCAATTTAATGGTATTCTTTCTCTGTTATTTTAAAGATTTATATCCCCATTCCTAACCACTTGAGTGTTTTGCGGTCGAATTCGATCCCTCTTTTGGAGGCAATAATACAATGTCCAGCACTGTGAATGCTGAATGGCTGTCCATTTTCATTCCATGGTTCAAATAATCTTGGACTCCCGCACTTTCAGAACATAATTCATTGAAGTTTAATAAAATGGATGTCTAATTCATCGACAATTATGCTCTATGGGTACATCAATTCTAGAAAAAAAATACCTGAGCACTCAAATGCCTAACTATTGTGTATTATCTAAAGCGGAGAAGCCATTTCAACAAATTTGACGTTTTCACCACATTAATATCAATTTTGATTGTTAAAATATGATTCTTATGACATCTACATACATTTTAGTGTTTACTTATCATATCACAATCTTCAATATTGTTGGCGCTAGCACACTCCACACTGCACAATGGTACATCTTTTTCAAATGCTGCAGCGCATTTGCTCATTACCTGTAATATTATTGGCAATGACATTTTTCATCAAAATCAGAAATGTGAGACTCATTATTTTCTGGTGCATGCAGGCACAGAAACCCGCAGATATATCGAGACACAACCTAATTATTTGTAAAAGTTAAATCAAGGAATGCATTCTCATCATCAGCTGTCACGCTAGCTAGTGCATGGTTTCATCAGCGCCTCTTTAACTCTCGCATCTCGATAATGCAGGGCGCAGAAAAAAGGGTGTGAGGGGGGTGAGCACTGGCGCATTTGGTAGAGCTTTGTTCTTTCAATCGGTAGGTCCCCCGTTCGAATCAACGATCCGTCAGAATTATATTTGTTCCTACTGGTTATGTCGGTATCAGTATAATGTGACCGCCTGAGACAGGAGTCCAGGTCTTCCCATACTGTCTCTGAGTGGCAGCACGTTAAATAGTCAGACGTGATTCTTGTAACATGTCCACTTTGTAGCTTATAGGGTGTTGACTGTACACTAAACAACAAAGAAACACATGTAGTGTAGAGTTGTACACGGTTTCCTCAGCGCATCTATAACTCTTGTCCCTTTACAATATTTAACCCAAAAGAGTGCATGCTTTTAGCAGCAGCTGCTAAATTTCATCTTTGTAATACTCACACACACACACACACATACATACATACATCCCAGAGTAAAGTACATCTTTGAAAATAGTAACAAGACTATTGATTAATTGTGCGCGTGACACAGGGCGTGTAGCCAAATGCAAAAACAAAAGGCGTTTATTGTTACTGACATGCTCGACATTATGTCATTTCTGGAGTCGAGTGGGAGCACTTAAGTTTTCAGAGTAAGTGAGTGAGTCAGTGTGCGGCAGGTTGAATACTGAGTGACGGTAACAGAATGGTTATAATTCATGTACCATTATTTAGCTTAAGCTTATGTACCGTTATGTACCGTTATTTAGCTTAAGCTACATAAAGCTTATATTGCGAATTTGTCGGGGTTTTTAATGTTTGAATAAATTGAGGCCGATTGCATCATAAAAGACATACACACGCACGCATGATTATATAACTGCGTATTTATTGAACTTTACATGACAATTATGTAAAACCGACTTCTTCAAAAACTATTTTGGCAAGCTACATTCGATATTTGAGAAGATTTTTTTAAAGCTCCAACTTACTATAACAGGTCTCAAAATGAGAATATTATTTATGAGATATGTGGCAATTATGCGGTGTCGTAAGCTTTGTCATCTATCTCAAACGTATCATACCCGTCTCCCCCCCTTTATGTAATACCTTTGCTTTTTACAATATAATCTACGGAAGCAGGCTTTTTTCCAAGAAACTAGTGCATTAACTTTAGGTATCCAATATTTGTCTCGCCTGTCCCAGCATCAATGATCGATATCAATTCTGAGAAGTTTGCACTTGCCGCGTGTTGATTCTGATCTCAGCCCGGGATAGCCAATAGTGTTGACCACTCATTCTTAATAGCATTCAATATTGTCCTGTTAAAGCAAACCACTCGAGGAACTAGATTCCCAGAATGCAAGCAGAGTTTCAGTTCGTGGAAACGGCACAAGTTACGGCATCCTGTTGATTTTCAAAATAGATAATACTAATATTAAAAATAGAAAGTGTAGTTTTGCAATTTGTTTGTCTTTTAATTATAACGAACAGTAAGGGTTAAAAAGATGGGGTGTTTAGATACTGGTATGAATAATTATATTCCATTTCAGCGGATTTCGAAGCTTGTTTGAAAAGGAACACGTTTCAAGTTCAGTAGTTATGCAAAAGGTTTAGTTGGGAAAAATTAGAAAAATACTCCTTTTGTTCTCTTTTCTCGCATGTTGGCATCGTTCAACACAGTTCGCAGCTGACAAAGCTGTAGTATGACCCATTATCTAAATCAATAGGAATACCGTTTATTCTGTAAAACCTATACAGCTTTGAACACCCTCTAAACATCCATTTTATATTTTATATGTGTGGGCGTGTGCATTTAAAATAGTTGTAGAAACTTTGCCTTTTCTATTGAAATAGTTTAAAAGATTTACTTGAATCCATCTACATTTACAACAGGTATGCATCTTATTATGAATGCTTCAAGACTTAGCAAAGTTGTTTTTATATTTGCTACGCTGGAGTTAAGGACTTTTGCCAGCGATGCTTAAAAATCTCGCACATTTCTTTTTCTTTTTATTTCTCGTCCAATTCTTATTGTGTAGATAGCTTTATGTTTTAAGAGCCACTCGTCGAATCCTAGTTGGTCTACATCTTACTCTGTCGGTGTCGGGCATAAATTTGCAAGTCCTGAAGATTTTGGCTGGAACATACGTATTGGTCTTTTCCAAAAACATACTCCAAGAGCCTCTTTCTAGACTGTAGGTTTTAGAGTGACAGGGGAAACTGAACATTTTACATGGACTACTGTAGTACAAGATTATGTTATTTCAGCTCAAAATTGTTGTTTCTGAAGATTAGATATATATATATATATATATATATATATATATTACACTTTATTCTGTAGTGTATGTTCCCGTCAGTTATAGTGTAAAAAGGGACAGTCATCTCACAAACTCTACAAGTAGAACTATTTTTATATGCCGCATAGAGGCTTGAAAGGATCTAGAATGGTGCGGTCTGTCGTCTTAAAAGTACAATGCGAATAGTATTAAAACTTGTATTTTGTTGTTATTGCTATCGTTAAACTTCAGCATTACTATAGGCTATGCTAACTATTGCGGAAGGGTCCAAATACTGACGTATGAAAAATTTACGTTCTGCCACACAGAGACATAATAACGAGGAATATGAAACTTTGCCTTTTCTATTGAAATAGTTTAAAAGATTTACTTGAATCCATCTACATTTACAACAGGTATGCATCTTATTATGAATGCTTCAAGACTTAGCAAAGTTGTTTTTATATTTGCTACGCTGGAGTTAAGGACTTTTGCCGTATTTTCTAAAAACACGCTCCAAGAGCCTCTACCTAGACTCCAGGTTTTAAAGTGGTAGGGGAAACTGAACATTTTACGGGGACTACTGTAGTACAAGATTATGTTATTTCACCTCAAAATGGTTGTTTTGAAGATTAGATGTACATTTCACTCTATTCTTATTATCTGTTCCCGTCAGTTATATTGTAAAAAGGGACAGTCATCTCACAAACTCTACAAGTAGAACTATTTTTATATGCCGCATGGAGGATTTTAAGGACCTAAATTTATGCGGTCTGTCGTCTTAAAAAGACAATGCGAATAGTATTATACCCTTGTAGTTTTTTTGTTTGTTGCTTAGCATTCAACGTTAGTACAATAGTAGGTTATGCTAGATATTGTGAACGGGTCCAAATACTAACGTTTGCCACACAGATATATAACGGGGGATACCATAACTTATGTCTCAGCGGGTCACATTTTACTGACACCGCCCCAACCAGAAGGTTACGAAATCAGAAAAAAACTGTAATCGATCGCGGGTTTCGAACCATGAACCTTCCGAGTGGTAGACAATTACTCAAACACTAGCGCGAGTCTCCCCCACCCCTTAACCTGGTAGTAGTGACCAACCAAGCCTCGGCCAACTGAGTTACTAGATGTACTCCATTCTCAACGTGGTCCACGAAGACTTCTCGCTCTATAAAATATTCAAAGCGCACCGGCCAACGTCCAGGGCTCAAGCGAGCCATAAGACCGAGTTACATACATTAAGACAGTTCCTTAGAGATAACCCAATCTGAATACCCCACTCCCACCCCCCCTCTACCGCCCATATCCTCCCTTTCTTTCCAATCGTGGTGGCTTTTAGGTTAAGTCAAAGATAACGAGTAAACAGTAGGGGTCAATTTCGCGGTTTAAAGTACGTGAGTACCTAGAACAGTCATGATCGAGATCTAGTTGTTTGGGATTTCAAAGTTCAACGACTTTGTGTTGATACTTGCGGAAAGAAATGCGGTTTCCATATTGTGTATCGCAATTTCATTTGTTATTCCTTAAATAAATACTTTCATCACAAACAATCTTTTACATGTTAAGAAATTTACAATTTGAAAAAGTATAATGACACGATGTTTGAATAAGTATAATATGAGTGGGTAGTTGTATATCACTTCTTTTCTAAATATTTATAACAGAAATATAATTGCTTTCGTTGCTTAAAGAAATTAAGACAGAAGCGTTTGTTATGAACTGTTTTTTCGGACTTCTCGATAAGTCCATTAAGTTGTTAATGGACGAATTAACACAATGGAATTTTCATTTATATAGACTCCCCTTGCCGCTTCAAACATACCTTGAAAAATGTTTCAGAAATGTCCACTGTGCGGGTCAGAAAAAAGAAAAGGAAAATAATTCAAAGAACAGAAAATAATAAAGAACAAAAATTTTGAGTCATCTCTTGTACCTCGATTAATTAAGGATTTATATTGTTAGCTACTGATGTAAGACCAGGAAAGAAAGAAAGAACGAGAGAGAGAGAGAGAGAGAGAGAGAGAGAGAGAGAGAGAGAGAGAGAGAGAGACAGAGACA
>RQTK01000564.1:150032-180806 GCA_003991915.1 Elysia chlorotica | reverse complement strand
ATAGATAGATAGACAGATAGATAGATAGATAGATAGATAGATAGATAGATAGATAGATAGATAGATAGATAGATAGATAGATAGATAGATATAGAGTGAGAGAGAGGGAGAACGATAGATAGATAGATAGAAAGAGAGAAGTGGGAGAAAAGGTAAAGGGGTAAAGTGTTTAGTTAGCAAGATAAAACGACAGACACATGCAAGACTCTAAGGTTTTAATTTTGAAGCTATACAACAAATGGGATCGCTAACTATGTTTTTGAATATCAATCTTTCCGGAATATACTATACCTACCTTTAAGTACTTGCGTTTGTAAGAAGGAAAAAAATGCAAGTAAAAAAAAAAAGAAAAAAAATCTTTCTATTTTGCAATTGCGCTTTAAACTTCCTTATAATGTCAACACTGGAGGCAGATACTCTTTCAATATCCAAATACCATATGTGAAATAAGAGATGGTTTATTCAATAGAAAGAAAAAAAAGTTATGGCTCACGGTTTAATACATTTTCAAACTTTAGAAAATAGAAGTTAAGTGTGAGATCAAAATGGTCATCCTCTTTATTATACCACACACTCTAACTTGAGGAACTACTGTCTCAAAGTTTTACTGTTTTCTCCCATTTCGGAAACTTGGGGCCCAATAATCTTACTGGTTGCATCGGTGTCACTATGATGTGACCGGCTGTGACATCTGAGTATGTGGTATCCCCTTATTGCCCTGTCTCTCACAGCTTGTAAAATGTCCACAGGTTTATATTGGAACCTGGACAATCGGTATGTACCTCAAACAATCCAATCATTAAAAAGAATCAAGTTCGGTAATAATCTTTGAAAGAGAATCGTGCTATCGGTTCCACTTCCTCATCCTCATTCTTGGTATCTAATTCAGAAGTCCAGAAGACCATTGTTTAACTGAACCGTCTCGTAGAGTTAAAAGTATGATTCTTAAAAAACGGTGTTAGGATAGTAAAAGAAGGATATACAGATGAAATATAAAAATAGAAACAATGTATAACAACTATCAGAGCATGCTAAAAGAAGGGCATAAGAAAGCCAATACGAATCGATGTTGATGACGATGAAGTAAGCATGTTATGCGACGACCAAACATTCTACACGATCGATGTAGTCAGCTCCTTCTCCATATCAAATTTCTCTAACAATTATTCACATAACTACCACCACCAGTTCTCCGCAGCCGTTCTAACCATGGTCATAGGTTAGAGGGTTAAGTCACAAACCTAGATCCAGATTATGTGGAAGTCGATGGCAGGGTGGTTAAACACGCTGGTCTTTGCATTGGCAATGCGAATAGGCGGCGAGTAGAGAGTGCGGGTTCGACCCTCATCAATGTCATCAGCCACATATTTTTCATTGTCGCTTCAAATCTTATCTGATGGTCACAAGTTACATTTAGGTTTGTGACTGTCCCTTCTAATCCACTTTTTTTTTTCATATAATTTGCATCCTCTGAGGCTCTTTTGATCCAGCTCTTTCTGTTACAGCCTCTATAGCTGTTAAAATACCATTATTTGGTACAAAACAACAGTAACAGTAGTGCCAAAGTAAAAAAGAATATTGTCCCTTGATAAACGCTAGTTATTTTACCGTATACAAACTACAAAACCAATGAAACTGTATCAATTTGTAGCTTACAGTCTCGAAAAATGCAATGTTATTTCTTGATTGTTCATGTAAACTCCAAGCTATCCATAATGAAAGAATAGCGTGTCAAATTATTTGGTGATGAAAATCAAAACGGGATGAGTACAAATCATCCAATATACATCGGGTCGTAAGTACAATGTCATGGCAGCTTACGACTCATCGTATGCATTCTTATTTCATATTCTTATGGGATTCGTAAGCTTCCGCCATATTGTACTTACAGCCATCCCCTCATGTCTCACTAAGTCTGATGACTATATAGACTAAACTAAATATTAATCTCAAGCGGCTACATTTGGTTTTAGCAAATTTGTCTGAATCGCTTTGTTCATGTTCTTTCACTTTCAGTATTTTTTAAATAAACAATATGAGTAATATTAATATTTATAATTATTTTTTTAAACTTTTTAATTTTTCTAAAGAATAGAGGTGTTTTTTTTAAAAAATAATACGATGTAGTTGTTAGGCACCCCATGGAAACAATTTCACAACGCAGAATTCCTCCATTACATTGCATTATTAATTGGCTTTTTTGTTTACTTGTGGCACCTTTTCACTCTCACAAGCGAGAAAAACACTATTATTAAGAAGTAATCTTTAAAATAATAGTAGGCGTTAGAATTGTATAATTTCATCAATCATTTAGTAGAAACTGAATTGAAATCTAATATACTCGAAGGTATTTAGTAGAATCGAAAAGTAAACAAATGCGTCTGTCTTAAAACTAGATCATTATTTTGAGGTTTAAGATTTTCTTGTACTGAGTTGATCAGCGTAAAAAGAGATCAATGAACCCTGGGTGTTGATTAGGGAGATGGGTTTTTTTTCGTATCGCCAAATGTCAGTGAAAATAATATATCGTGGATGAGCTCCAAACAAAAGTCTGAGATTTTTACGAGCTGTTTAATAAGGAGAGAGGGTGGGGCTACCAGGACTACTTGTCACACTGCTCATAATGACAGAGACCCAACCACTGGAAACGAAATAGAGGATCAACTTTCACCACTGAAAGTATTCACCTACCCCGCCCCCACCAAAACAAAAACAACATAACAACAATAAAAAAACAAAAACAAAACACAAACAAACAAACAAAACAAAAAACAGAAAAAAAGAAAAGAAAAACAACAAACACGCAACAAACAATTTAGTACTAGATGTGGGTGGGTCCTGTGTTCTAGCAAGTAGTTGTAGTTGAGTTGGGTTAACGTCCAATACCAGCAGTATATACGCTATATTGTGGACGGCCCCCAAGGCTGTTGTCTCACAATTGCATGTGCTACCACACACAAGACAGGGCGGGGGACCCAACCAGTAGGGAGCGAAATCGTCATGGCTCGAACTACGAACCTTTTCGTCGGAAGCCGATGTTCTACCCCAGAACCACCGCACAAGTGAAATTACACTGATTTCTTAGAAATAAAGTCACAGTCACCCTCTGAAAGTGTAAATAATGCCATTGTACGACTTAGCTTAACCTACCTTTCAATAATGATAATAATACGCTAACAATTCATTAGTAATTACAAATCAAATGGTAAGCCTTCCGATGGTTGTAATCAACGCGCACTTTTATGGTATAAAGTAATAAGCATCGCTTTTACTCGTATCGCAGTTCTGACCCCATAACTAACTGTTGCTCTTGCTTTCTGACCTGAACCGTTTACTGCTGTTATAGTACTGGGCAGGGTTCAACAAACTTATCACAATGCTCATTATTTTTGTGCGTGGTAAATTATTCATAATGAAGAGGAGTACAATATCAGGAAGAAACAAATTATTTTGCCGGTCGGTTGATCTACTTTCTCAAATTTATTTTCATAACGACTCGAATCTTGGGCAGTCCTGGAATCTAGTCTTTGAGTTTTATTCAGACTAGGAAGTTAAAACAAAAATGATTTCTTCGAAAGAAGTCTTGGTTCCGGCATAATTTAACGGTTATCAATATTTCTCTGTGAGATTTGCTATGATTTTAGATTGGGCACCAGTTAATAAGTAAAATAAACTGAAAGATACACACTAGAGGCATACAAATAAGGAAAAAATACCAGGCTGCAAAACCTCATCAGAATCACAGTGTGCAATATTTGGATTTGCTCAAAATCGATAATCCAATATTATTTAAAAGGAACTGAAAAAGAAAAGAACCCACATATTTTTCTGCTTCTTTTTGTCATTATTTTCATAAATTAAAATGATACGGAAAATAGATATGACTAAGATAACTAGACACATTGAAACTAGGGAATAAAAGAAAAAACAGCCATCTTTTCATTCATAATCTTCTGAGGAAAAAGTTAAACGAAAATCTTAGCTCCCCTGGCGCAGAAATAATTATATTGTCATTAAGATAATGATATTTTGTCTTTGACTTTGATACAAAGCGATTTTCAGGGATCAGACATTTTTGTGCATTTCTCCATTTATTTTTTAGCCTTGCCCTGGAATATTTGCACTGTTTCACATAATTATGCTTTTTTTCAACTGAAATCATTCGTATACGACCGCAATCACAATTAAGTTTAAAAAGAAATTATTGTAAATATTCAGGGAGTCGCTGGATTTTGAACCAGACTATCACTGCGGATATTATTTAATACTTTACATTAAAAGATTAAAAATTCATCTTATGTCCTTCTTAAAGTTTTTAAAATCTTTTTAACATATGATAACATCTTTAACCTCAAAGAATAAAAAAGATCATTTCGGAACAATAGCAAGAATAGGTAAAATTGACATAGCAGTGTCTATCACCGGCTTTGTAAAAACAAACGTGCAGTAGGTAATGAAACAATAATATTTTGTCAACGAATCCTGATGTAATGTATTTTAATTGTTTTAGATCAAAGTTTAAAAAAAAAAGTTTTATATAAATGTCGACGTTATGAGTTTAACGAACCTTTTTTTTATATTGGTGGCTTTGGTGCTGTCTTAATATCACATGATGACAGAGCCTCCATCCGACAATTTGCCAGATCGCTGATGAGGCACATAGCCGTCGTGTTAGATATAAGAAGTTGTCCCTGAACAAGAACCCAGGCGATGTAATTTGCATACCATTGCAATTTTTGTTCAGGTAATAAATTTGTTTGGCGGCTAAAAATTATTAGAGCAAAATTGCCTCAAGCTGATTCGATTCCTGTTGCTGCAATTATTTCAAAAAGAGAAAGAAAAAAATAGAGATAGACAGAAAGAGAGAAGTAGAGAGAGAGAAAGAGAGAGGGACTGAGTCAGAGACAGACAGACAGACAAGCAGACAAACAAACAAGTACATTCACAGACATTGTCAGAGAGACAGAGATAAAAGAAGGGGGAGGCAGGAGAGAGACTGATTTGCATTTAATTGCATATTATTTTCAGACCTGATTTATCATCTAAGAAATTGTCTTTGTTGGACAAAAGATTTGATAGCGCCTTTATATACCCCTACTGGGGTGCTCTTTTTTTTTAATTACATTTTAGTGTACATTTATATTAAAAAATCAAGATAAAAAGACATTTTTTGATAGCTCAAGAACATGGGATACTTAGGACGAATAACAGATCCACGATGTTTAGAGACTATTTTAGTGATCGCCGAGATCGATTGAGTCAACTGGTGATGCCTCCACAGATGTCCATACCAAGGCGTCGGTTGGTGAGTTGTCGCTTTGGCTTACCGTGGATTATCTCTCCAGTTTTAAAGTTGTTATGATCCGGAGCTTGGTGTTATTTTCTTTCATATGGCTCGTACCTTTTAATGCCACTCTCCTTCGTCAAAAATGACGTAACATTTCAGGGATTTTATTCTGAAATATTTTTTTCTTCTTTTCTGCTTATTCAAGTAGGACAAGAAAGAGGTAGCAAAAATGGAATATTGACTTTTGAGAAATTTATAATAGGTTCATGATGTTTAGAGCCCAGATAGTAATCTTAGATTTCAATCAAGTTAACTAGCGGAGAACTTCGCAGATTTCCATAACAGGGCGCAGGTTGGCGGCATTGTGCACCAAGTGTTATTTTTTCTGGCTTTAGAGCAACTATGGTCCGAAGCCGTGTGCTCTTTATTTACTATGCTCTTATATTTTTATGACATTCACCTTGTGAACAAATGCAGTAACATCAGGTTAATCCTTAATATATTGTATAGTAGTTATTTTTTGTTTTGATTTTTCTAAGAATACATCAAGAGATAGATGACATAGAGATAGATGCAAAACATAGACGTTGGTAATTTAGATAACACAATAGATCCACGATGTTTAGAGACTAGTTAGTGATCACGGAGATCAATCAAGTCAACTAGCTTAAAGTTGTACAAATTTCCATACAAGAGCACCGGTTGGCGGTTTTCAGGGAGTCGTTGGATTTTGAACCAGACTATCACTGCGGATATTATTTAATACTTTAATTAACTGATTAAAAATTCATCTTATGTTCTTGTCAAAATATTTTAGTCTTTTAATATATGATAAAATCTTTAGTCTCGAAAGAAAAAAAAATCATTTCTGAACAATAGCAAGAATAGGTAATATTGACATAGCAATGTCTATCACCGCCTTTGTACAAACAAACGTGCAGTAGGTAATGAAACAATAATATTTTGTCAACGAATCCTGATATAACGTATTTTAATTATTTTAGATCAAAGTTTAAAAAAAGTTTTATATACATGTCGACGTTATGAGTTTAACGAACCTTTTTTATATTGGTGGCATTGGTGCTGTCTTAATATCACATGATGACAGAGCCTCCATCCGACGATTTGCCAGATCGCTTGTTAAAATGACAACTGATGAGGCACATAGCCATCGTGTTAGTTATAAGAAGTTGTCCCTGAACAAGAACCCAGGCGATGTAATTTGCATACCATTGCAATTTTTGTTCAGGTAATAAATTTGTTTGGCGGCTAAAAATTATTAGAGCAAAATTGCCTCAAGCTGATTCGATTCCTGTTGCTGCAATTATTTCAAAAGGAGAAAGAAAAAATAGTAAAAGAAAGAAAGAGCCAAATAGAAAGAAAGAGAGAGAGACAGAGTCAGAGACAGACAGACAGACAAGCAGACAAACAGATGGACAGACAAAATCAGACACACAAGCAGAGCAAACAGAGAGACAAACACACACAAATATAGATAAAGAGAGAGAGAAAGAAAGAGAGAGAGAGAGAGACAGAGAGACAGATAAAGACAGACAAAATCAGACACACAAGCAGAGAAAAAAGAGAGAGAGACACACACATATATATATAAAGACGGAAAGACAAATTAAAATACCGACATTGAAAGAGACAGCGATACACATGCATTAACAGATATAGCCAGGCAGAAATAGATAAAAGAAGAGGGAGACAGGAGAGAGACTGATTTGCATTTAATTGCATATTATTTTCAACCTGATTTATCATCTAAGAATTATCTTTGTACAGCACCTTTCCGCATCAAACGATTTGATAGCGCCTTTATTTTATATATATACATATACATATAATGCCGTCCGTAAATCGCAGAAATGCTCTATTCGGATTTATAACGACAATAATCATAAAATATCAAAGCTCCATCAACCCGAAATTCCTATCGAATGAAATAATTTTGAAGTTGCCCTATGGTTTTTATAAACTAATTCTTAGAAATCAAAGTAGCCTAGGCATGTTAAACACAATTATCAGTGTATGCATTTTCTTGTCTATCATACATTTTTTCCGCCAGCTTTTTCCATTTTGCTTCGATGTTTTGTAATCAGGCGACATTCTCTTTAGTTAAAACTGCTGTAACTCTATTGGGATGCTCTTTTTTAAAATTACATTTTATTGTACATTTATATTAAAAATCATGATTAAATCAAGTTTAAAAGAAATATGTTGGTAGCTCAAGAACATGGGTTACTTAGGAAGAATAACAGATCCATGATGTTTAGAGACTATTTAGTGATCGCCGAGATCGATTGAGTCAACTGTCTGATGCCTCCACAGATTTCCATACCAGGGCGTCGGTTGGTGAGTTGTCGGTTTGGCTTACCGAGTATTATCTCTCCAGTTTTTGAGTTGTTGTGATCCGGAGCTTGGTGCTATTTTCTTTCATATGGCTCGTACCTTTTAATGCCACTCTCCTTCGTCAAAACTGCCGTAACATTTCAGGGATTTTATTATAAAATATTTTTCTTTCTTTTCTGCTTTTTTTAAGTAGGACAAGAAAGAGGTAGCAAAAATGGAATATTGACTTTTGAGAAATTTATAATAGGTGCATGATGTTTAGAGCCAAGCTAGTAATCTTAGATTTCAATCAAGTTAACTAGCGGAGACCTTCGCAGATTTTATATAACAGGGCGTTGGTTGGCGAGTTGGTGCACCGAGTGGTTTTCTCTGAGTTTAGAACAGCTAGGGTCCAAAGTCGTGCTTTTTTATTCACTATGCTCTTATCTTTTTATGACATTCTCCTTCTTCAAAGCTGCAGTAATGTCCGGTTATTCTTTAATATATATCAGAGTTGTTTTTATTTTTTTGTGGTTTTTCTAAGAATACATCAAGAGACAGATGACATAGTGATAGAGGGAAAACATGAGTATTGGCAATGTAGATAACATAATAGATCCATGATGTTTTGAGACTAGTTAGTGATCACGGAGATCGATTAATTTAACTGGCTGAGAAGTGTACAGATGTCCATACTAGAGCGCCGGGTGGTGGTTTTCGCGTTCGCAGGTTGCTATTTTCTTTCATTTTGACCGTATTTTTTTAACCCTCTGCTTCATAAAAAATGTTGTAACGCTCCAGGAACGTAATTAGTTTATACATTTTAGATTTTCTCAGTATCTTTACTGTTTTTTTCTTAGAATAGGTCCAAAGATAAGTCAAATTTTAATAGTCATATCAAACGATACTAAAAAGGCATATTACGTCTGTAATGTTTTCAGACAAGTTAGTGATCACGTAGATCGATCAAGTCAGTTAACACCTCCTCAGAATTCCATACTAAGGCGCCGGTTGTTGGACCGAGTGGATCTGTCTGCCGGTTTAGAGTAGCTATGATCCGGAGCCCGGTTTACACAGGCGCTAGGACCCATGATCATGATCGATACCTTCGTATTCCTCCACCACGCTGCTATTATTCGTAGCGGACGCCGATAACCGACAACATATTACTTGAAAATGATACACGAAAACAAAACCTAGGCAAACTGGTTTGATATGGCTCATATGACTGTTGAAAAACCCAACAAAAATCCCACAGTAGGTAAATGATTCAGCAAAAAAAAACAACATCACAGAGAGTATCGCGTGGTTGTTGGTAAATTGTATAAAACAGACATAAGCAGATCATAAGAATAATAGTACTAACTAAATAGAGTGGCTGTGCAGAAATGTGCTAACAAAAAAATAAGCAAAAAAAAACAACAACAACAAAAACTGGAAAATGATGCAATGAAAAGAAAAACAAAAACTCAAAAGAGCGTGGTACGGATGAGTTAAACAAACATGAGCCGATGTCTAGAAATAGATACAGCGAAAAGAAAATTATGGGGTCAACGGAGGGGTTGCAAATAAGGGAATGAAAAATAAGAACATACAACACAACTGATAACTAGATATTGCCACACAGAAAAAGAAATAAAGACAGACTTGCGATACCCGAAAATAGCGCTATAAAAATATGCAAAGAACAACAAAATCCAGAAAGAATGTCGTGTTTGTAGAAACAAGACTGAAGCAGATTAATAGAAATAATATAGCTATGCAGAGAGAATGGCAAGGTTGTGGGCTGTGTTAAAATTGAAAACACAGAAGATTACTAGAAAATCGCTCCAATAAAAAAATATATACAGAGCTTATGTCAAGGTAGTGGGGGTAAATATTATAGTGTGTGTGTATACGTTCTTGTTGTGTTTTTTTGGGGGGAGGTTTGGTTGGGGGTGGGGGTTAAAAGCAGAGAAAGTAGACATTCTTGTAGATAATTTAATTATAAAAAGTTGGCAAGAGTTTGTGCTCTTCGTTCATAAGTTTGTTGCGATTTGGGGACAAAACAAAGTGTTTGCTGATCATTGTGTAGCTCAAATAGTGTGAGCACTTAAACAATAAGTGAGATGATGGCGGGCGGGACTCCTGAGGATAAAAGATCAAGGCACAATATTTGAACGAACAGTCACTGTGGGCAATTACTATATCATAGATCCATGATTACAACATCCTAATGTAATTTCATCCCCGTTTCACTTTTTGGCACCTCTACAATTAATTTTGTTGGTGCGGGTTTTTCTAGACTCTATGTATTTGATGAATTGTAGATCTATTCTATGACCCTAATTCTCTATATTTTTATTGTGGGGATGTAATATGACTCATAAATTCTTTTTAAAAATCACTTATACAGTCTTTTCAGTTATATAAAAATGATAAACTGATATTTCAGAACCTACGATTCATTCTATAATTAATCCTTACTTAATACCAATAAGAGTGCCCACTGTTTGGTTTCATATCGTTTTCATTAACCTAATATCTCTCATAGAATGCAGGTTTCTTATTCATGACAACGTTTTAGAGAGCTGACTAAAACTTAATCAGCAATTCTAATGTTTTAATTTTGTATATATTCTTATTCGGGACAGTCTCTCAAAAGAGCGTCGAACTCGAGACACTTAGTAAAAAAAATGATACTACCGCACATTGCATATTATTTTAAGCAAGCAGGGGAAACTATCATATCACGTGGGAATTCTCTATATTCACTAAAGAGCTTACAATTTCGATAATATGATTATGAATGGAAAACGATAAATGTTACAACAACGAGGAATGATTAGAACTGACGTACATAATTCTTTAATATACCACATGGGAACCCACGAAAATCATGGGGATTGTAAAATGGAGTAAGCTGAAAGGATAACTGAATGAATTTATAGTCTGGTAAAACCCCAAAAAGTATTTTTCTTCAGAAAAGTCGATTAATAGACCATTAATATAATGTCCACGCACCTTTTAACTATCTTAGACCATTGTTGAACCACTGAAAAGTCTGTTCAAGTATTGAACAGTGAGAGAATATTTGCAATTATCATTTCAAGGTTTTAGTCATTTGTTCTCAGAAGTGAATGAACTGTATTGTTTGATTAAACACAAAAAAAAAATATTCCACTTCACCTCCCAAAAAGACAAAGCTTACACAGCTCTTAATGTTATAGACATGAGTGAAAAACAAATAAAATCAATTAGCTGGAATAGGAAAGAGGAAGAGACACACAGCGGTGTTGAGACAAAGAGAGAAATGAAGAGGGAGTAAAGCGAAGAGAGGGAGAAAGAAAGAAAGAAAGAGAGAGAGAGAGAGAGAGAGAGAGAGAGAGAGAGAACGAGAGAGAGGTAGTTAGAAGTAGGGAGAGAGAAATAGAGAAAAGAAACATGAAAAAAGGGATGAGACTTTAAATTTTGATGTTTCCCCAAACATAAACTTTATGTAATACATTATATATAAGTCAAACGACAAACCCATGCCCTATATAATGATATGTGTACTAAATCTACCCTAGACTATATGAGGACCTCACAATATGTTTCCCTGCCCCGGGTCCACCCCATACACAGTGATCCCCCAGTGAGCGGGTCTGGGCAGTCCGCGCTCTTTGACGTCTCATTATTTTCTCATTAGCCCGAAGGCATAGTTCCTCTGGTCAGGTCGAGATAAATATCAACAATATCATAACGCTGGCTTCGTCCAACCCCCAGATCGAGGGGGGAATACTCTCACATAGACCCAGTGCTGTTCTACATTTAAAATCCAATCACATGCTGGCCAGCCTCTTTATCTTACCGTGTTTACTGCTACAAAAATGTGTTATGTAAATACTTTAGACAAAATGTCTAATTGTCAGTCTGCCTACTTCTCTCTCTTTCAGTCTCTATATCTCCTCCTTCCTCCTCCTCCTCTCTCTCTCTCTCTCTCTCTCTCTCTCTCTCTCTCTATCTCTCCCTCTATCTCTGACTCGTATTAGGAATGCCAGTTTATCAAGATTAGCCCTTCAAACAAGAGGATTGAGGAATGCTATTCGGTACGCCTAGTTCTAGTCTTTAATTTAAAAAAAAAAACACAAAGCACGCGAACGAAAAAATTAGACCTTCTACAAAATAACACTACGCGCCATAAGTACACGGTTATGGTAAGCTCAAGAGTTATTACCTTTCGTATACCGGCTCCAACCTTGGTGTGATCGAAAAAAAATCCAACCACTCATCCAGTCTCCATCGAACGTACCTAAGAGGCTGATATAAACGCACAATCTGTTTGGAGAAAAGTTGAAGACATCAATGACTTACCTTGACGTTAACTTAATAAGAGAGTTATGGCTTTATGAACAAGGAAATGAATCTATACTATTTAATTTAGAACTGCGTTCTTACGCATTAAAGTCATTTCCTCTATCGGAAATAATGAAGACGGCATCCGCGCCAGCCTTGGGGTAGATCATAGGCTTTCCACGCAGGAGGTCCATGGTTCGAGCTCTAGTGATCTCACCCTCTACTGGTTCGGTCGGTGTCAGTTTACTGTGACCGGCTGAGACAGGAGTCATGGTATCCCCGCCCGGTCTAGAATGTGACAGCATATAAAATTGTCCGACGTCAGTCATGGGGTCCGTCCACGATATAGCTTATAACCATCCCAGCAGCGCATGCAAGCGATATGGGAGTCATTTTAAAACCTTCGAAACGTTGCAAATGACTCTTCAATACCAGACGAAAGCTGAATCTTTACTGTGTATAGAGACCACCACCTTCCAAATAACAGAAAAGCATTCTACAGCGATCGATGAACTAGAATTTATTTGCCTCAATCTCATCAAATTCATCAAATATTATTTTTATAGAGGCCTTCAATTTCTACTATGACTCTTCCACATGAAGTGATACGCTTCGTATCTGGAACAGTTGGATCTTGTGCAATGGTTTCAAAGACCAACACACAAAGCAGTTCACATTATTTTTAGATTGGGTAGCCACCGCTGCGGATTGCCCATGGCTTTACCAAACCACAGTCATCGATAACGTTATTTCATATCATGAATTTATTGCTCACTTACACTTACCAAAACCAAGTGGTATTAAGAAGACTGTGACTTCAAGGAATTTAAAAGACGCTAATATCTCATCCCTAAAAGACTATATAAACAGTGTTTTGGCTACGCGTGATTAAGAACTTGAAATCGCTTCTCCAACAGACTGGATTTTCATGCACCGCTCACCACATGGACCATCCCAAAGCGAAACATGCGCTCTGGTTTTCAGAGCAAATTCACTCCGCGAAGCAGAAACGAAAGACAGCGGAACGCACTTGGTTAAAAACCAGATTACAAATAATAATTCACAAAGTTATTTTTGTAGGGGCTAAAATGAGGTCAACATCATGATACGCAAAGCAAGGAAGTAACACTTTGTACATAAGTCAATCTTAGTGAAAACATGTAAAACCCTGTTTAATACCACTAATTAGTTAGTAAGTGAGACCTGTTACCACCTCACAGGAGGAAACGAAACTTGTCAACAGTTTGCATACACAAATCAACACCTTGAGATTTGGACCTAACACTAAACTTGCACTCCAGGCGCATAATCATTCCAATTTTTGAGGGAATAAATTACAACACTTTGAACTAGTGAGCCCGGTGACTGTGCATGAGATTATTAAAACATGTGCGCACAAATGTGATTTAGATTCGATCCTTACTGAGCTGTTCAAAGAATGCCTTGAGTCTTCCTCATCATAAGATTGTATTACTTCTATTTTAAATGCGTTATTATTATTATTATTATTATTATTATTATCATCATCACCATTATTATTGATATTTTTAAAATTATTGTTATTATTATTATTATTATTTTCATCATCATCATTATTATTATTATTATTATTATTATTATTATTATTATTATTATTATTAATTATTGGTATTAGTATTATTGTTTTATTTTATTTTCATCTCGGATATCATCCACTTCTGTGATTTCTTTGTTACTTCATGTCATTCTGACATGAAATGTACCTAAACTTTTTCGTCTGACAGTATGTCAAAACCGTGTCTTGACAATTAGATTTAGAACTTACAAAGCACGCACTTAATTAAAGGAACATTTTTCTTGTCCTTGTATTGGTGTCATTTGATACAGATACAGACAAGTACAGAAACTAAACAATACAGTAAAAAATCGAAACTTCAACTTAACCTTTGTTTGTTTACTCGAAAGGTCCTTTCACGCATTAAACTCAGGGCATGTACAACCTAAAGTTGACTCAAACTGATAAGGGATAGTATTAAAACTTTGCCTTGGTTTCCAGAATCGTTGAAACCGATGAACAATATCAATAAGCCCAACACAGTACAAAGAGTCCGTTATGTGATATCATCGAGTAAGCGTCTTTGTTATTGCCCTTCCACAAACTTGTGACCTTCACCGTTTGAAAAAATAGAATACGTAGGCCTTGGTATTGTTATTATTAGTATCATTAAAAAATTCATTATACTATCGTACTCACACAATGTAACCTGCCAATCTAAGATAGCACCCATACATCAAAAGCCTGAACTCAATCATAATTCTTCCCTAAGTTCTGTAATAGAGCAGTGAAGAATTGCATAGGCAGTTGTCTCAGGACTTTCATTAGATCGAGTACACATACTTATATTATGGATCTGTCTACATCGTCTACTTCAAGACAAAAAAGAGAGGATCCTTACTTTTTTTTGTCAGTCAAGCCAACGTTTTGTATTATAACCCCCCCCCCCCTCCCCCCTTTTCAACATTCCGTTACAAAGCTTACACATGCAAGAACACCCGGGAGAACATACAAACCAACCAACACTTGTTGTTGTCTGTTTGGTAAGGTATTTATTAAGTTATTTTATCTGTTTCTCTTTTTATTTGACAAGACCACTGCCTAGCTATGATTGCTTCGGAGATGATTCTCTTAAGTATCAACGAGGCAAACGTTACTTAGACCGGTTTTATGGTGTTTATTATTGTTTTTTCTAAAACTGATTACGAGATATATTATAATCATTTGGTAAGTTACTGAGGACTTAATGTAGATGTTTATGTAGATGGCTGTTTCATTTTCCAAAACCTGTTTAACATTAATTTTAGAAAAAAAAAGTATACGATGTGATTCAAACCCGAAAGCTCACTAATCTAATTAGAATAGAAATATTTTTACTTTGACAACAGATGTATAAAAAGTTAATTATCTACGCTGCTGTTGTACTTTGTATCTTTAAAATTTTAACACGCCTGCATTCTCTTCACTCACAAAGCCATTGAACAAAATTCCATTATTTTGAAACGCTGCTTTTAAAACTAGGTGCTACCTCAGGCAACTAGTGAATTAAACTAACCAGCAAGACAGACTTTTCGTCAGAAACACGGGCGTTTGGATCAAATCGAAATTGTTTTAAGCTCAACGATACCATTGTCGAACTGACCTTGATCGGCTTTCTTGACAATGGTACATTGTTTAGTTTTCTTTTATCTCGGTGAGTTTATGCTTGGCTACAGCGCTGGTACACAAGTCCCTTGCATATCGTTAAACTTGATAATGGACGGGATATTCCGTGAGGGGGCTGGGTACGGATATTATTTATAAAGAGAGGTTTGCTTTGCAGGCAAAAGAGGGGAAAGAGAATGGCAAAACGAGAGATAGAGAGAGAGAGAGAGAGAGAGAGAGAGAGAAAGAGAGAGAGGGAGGGAGAAAGATAGATAAGAGAGAGAGGAGCAGACTGACTAACAAATAGACATACAGGCAGAGACAGACAGTTATACAAATGCAACAAAACTGAATAAAAAGATAAATATAGAAAAAAAAAACAAAGAGATATAAAGATGGATAATAAACCAGTAAAATGATAGATACATTTGTACGACGTTCAAACTATTTGTTAACTCAACTAATGAACTACAATTTCGTATGGTGATTGTAAGCAACATTACTTTGACCAAACACACTCGCTACCTTTAAAAATTAACTAAACATTCGTACAGAAATCTAAACTAATATACTGATGTAGCTGTTATAGTTTTAGATATTGGTGAAATAATCCTTTACAAAACCTTGTATTTTAGGTACGGATAGTGAGTACGATTCATAAGCTACCAGAACGTTGTATTTATAGCCCTTTGACTTTATTATTATTGTTATTATTATTTTTGTTATTATTATTATTATTATTATTATTATTATTATTATTATTATTATTATTATTATTATTTTTTTTTTTCCTTAAAAAATGAACATAACAACCATAATTGTATTTCAATGCACAAATGGGTAATAATAATAATTACCATTGCTTAAACCCTCCCGAACACTACCGAATCAGAGAAAGGCAGACAAGTTGTATATGCGGCCTATGCGATGCATAATTTACACCGTTATCCGATAGGCAAGTGTGTGGGAAATAACCAATCGGGTTGAAACCTAACCAACGGAGTTGTAGGTCGGGTAGTCTTTCACTTAGGGAATTTAATGACACCCATCTGATGTTTGCCACAGATGCTTCTGTTGCTTCGTTAATCAAAGGTGACCAAATTAAAGCAGGGATGCACTAGTATTTCTAACTGATGTTGGAAGGCTAGTGCAATGTGCAGTTGAATCCCTATAGAGCTTGTACATAATTATTAGATAGCTTTCATAAGTGGTTAGAGGTAGTGAAAATGACTCTATACTGATTCTGCTTTATAGAATTTAATTTTTTAAGCATACTGCTGAAAACTACCTAAAATCTAGGCCTACTTAATTATCACTGGTTGTAAAATGCCCTAGATAGTTTCTAAAATACTAAATAAAGGACTATTTTAGAAATTAAATAGGACATTTTTTTCGTGACGTGGAAGTATATTTATCCCAATGGCCTTCCTCTTCCAAATCTAATTCATAGTCGTAGATTGTTTAGGTTTATAATTTTTCTTTTTCTTTTTGGACATACCTAAATGGTATATAGCATAGCTACTCTTATGACATTTCATTTTTCAAATGCCGGTCTTCTATCGCATTTTAATTTTTTTTTTTCAGTCCTTTAAAGTAATCATCCAGAGGAAGTGAAAAAAGGGAGTCTATATACCTAACCACAGAGTAAGAGCGTTACTTAATTTAAATACCTTCATAACACTTTAAAGGGTGATTTTTCTTTCACATTTGCGCAAATTTGAAGGTGGTAGATCAAGGTTTGAACATTACCGACACAAAGTTTAAAGGATTAAGTTTGTTATTACATAAACACACGCAGTCACATTTTTTAAGTACTGTTTTTTTTCCAAAGCGGAAGAAATAGCGGTTTATAACATTGATCTCGCAGATATAGGTATACGTTTTGTTGTGTTTTGTGCCCATTGTAGATGATAAAAAATACAACTGTTTGGGGCTAATACTTATTAATGTAGGGAATAAAATAATAAAAGCAAAAGCGTGTTGGATTTGGTTGGTTAGTTTTTAGAAATAACGGAAAGCGAAATATTTCTTACATCGATCACGCAGTATGCCTGGATTATTTGATGAAATAATTTATGTTGATAAAGTTTTGTGATATAACATGGAGGGTAGGCGTTAATTGTAGTTGTAGTAGTTGAGCTGGTTTAACGTCCAACCTCAGCACTATATAGGCTATACTGTGTTGCAACAAACGAGAAAGGGATGGGATACCATGACTCCTGTCTCAGCCGTTCACATCAAACTAATAATAACCCAACCAGTAGGGGGCGAGATTGCCAGGGCTCGAACCACACATCTTTTGTGTCGGAAGCTTATGTTCAACTCCAGGGCTACCGCGCCCCCCAAAGGCATTAGAATACAACACGTTACACTGAGATATCACATATGGAAATCACCAGTATGCAACCAAAGAATGTTATCTGATTATAAATAAATCACAGCGACCTGGTGTTGCATTAATCTGTGCATCCTTTTTCGGATTGCACTGGAGGCGGGATTTTCTGCTTTGTTTTATTAGGCAGTCTTTTTTATAGAGGTTTTGTTTAGTATTTCTGTCTTGTGCTAGTTCTTCTTTTTTATTCTTCTATTTCTTTTCCAACAAAATGTTTTGTTTAGCGATAGCATTTGTGTGTGCACCGAAATGTTATGTGTGATGATGAAACATTGTTATAAACGTAAAAGTATCGTAAGATATACTTTAGCAGTGGTATGGAACTGATTTAGTAATACGTTATCGATTTTCTTCAGCATTTAAAGATAAGTATCGGTTTAGTTAATCCATAAGCATGTGCCAAAGATACAAACTATTTACTTTAATTTCCTTTCATTTGATTACCATAAAAATTATGTTTATTCGCGCAATAATTTTCATCAAATATTCAACCATATGCTATACATTTTAGCCGGATAAGAAATTACCACTGTATGTGTTATAACACCTCTATTATTACATGTATTAACGTCTGTCGCAGGAACAAAAAACAAAACAAAAAATAGATTATGGTCTAAATCAGACAAGTGCTTCTGGTTCACGAGAGACTGAGAACATGACGTCATATGTCTTGAGCAATAGATGTTTTTGTATTCAATAACACGTTTTTTGTTTGGGTTTTTTTATGTGGTCTCTGATAGGTTCGTGCTTGGTACTCATTTTTTGCTACATGTACGGGGTTTTTGTCTTTCCTGCAGATCAATATTTTTCATTTGTACTAATGGCTTTTGGTCTAGCTCAGCAGATCGTAAGTGTTTTTTTTATTTTTATTATCTTGATATCTATACTATACTGAGAAGAGTAGAGAGAAGTAGTGAGCGAGTGAGTGAGAAAGAGAGATAGAGCTAGAGAGAGAGAGAGAGAGAGAGAGAGAGAGAGATAATAACAGCGAGAGAGAGACAGAGAGAAAGAGAGAGAGGGGGGAGGGGAGATAGTAATAGCTAGAGATAGAGAGAAAGTCAGACTGAGACAGAAAGAGAGACGGTTAGAGAAACAAATAGACAGAAAGTCAGACTGAGACAGAAAGAGAGACGATTAGATAAAGAAATAGACAGACAGACACACATATAGACAGATACAAAGAAACAGAGAACGGGAGAGTTAAAAAAAAGCGTCAAGATCAGTGGAACTTCAAAAGGGTTGGTGGTACAAATAGGTTTCCGCACATTTGAGTGTAGGAGACCTGTCTATTTCATACTACTTCAAAGGTGAAACCTTCCGTGTTAACGATGCATTGAATGTACATTACTAAATTAGTTATGAGATACGAATATTTCCGAAATATTGCCTTATTTCATGCATTAGACATTTATCTAGTAGCCTTTATTACAATTCGATATAGCTTCGATGCAGGGTCTTTTACAAAACTAAATTTATTTATTATCTAGTACTGTCATCGAATATCGGGGTCTTTAATTTTACTTTGATGATTTCTACTTTGGGACAGCTGTGATCTTAGTTATTGGTATCACGAGATGTTAAAATGTTAACGTCAAAAACGTCTTTAAAATACTCAATAACCTGTTATTTTTGTTTATGGTCGATGTTAATTTTGTCCATTAGACAGGAGATGTAATTTTTGCTTCTGAAATAGACGTATGAATTAAAACACTTCTAAATTTCAATCATGAATTGAGTGAGTGAGTTGGTTCCTTAACGTCCAAGTTCAGCAGCAACATTTTATCATGGACGGGTCCCAAGAATATTGTCTGACATGTGTTGCCGAGAACAATTGCGGGGATACCAGGAGTTACGTCTCGGCAGGTCACATTTTACAAACACCAAGCAATGGGACGAAAGCGGAATAACAATCAATTATGAAGAGATTAAAGGTAGTTATATTTCATTTCACACACGTATTTAAATTTAATTCAATTGGTGTTAATTGCTTCGGCTCTAAGTTAGCTTCATATGTTTTCAGTAGTCTCATTTATTATTTAAAAAAAACAAACAAACAAGATCCATTATAGAACTAACTTTTTCTTGTCATATTTTCACAAAAACATTAAACTAGATAATTAAATGCGACTTGATTTTTTGCTTACACTGTGAACCTGATTTAAATGGCAATTTGTTCTCAATTTTCAAAATAAAAAGGCACATGTACGTGGATTCCATCGGTACAGGTAAAAACAACATTGGACATTTTAATACCTTAAAGCCTGCCCAAGTAAAACAAAATAAAGATGAGGATAATTGAATCCTCAGTTGAGGTGTAAAAGAAAACGATCACCTTACTGACAGCTCGTGTTCTAATATTAATCGTACTCCGCCCTCGGAATGTTTCTTTAGCAGGAACATAAAGGTAAAGAATGCCAACAATTACATTTTATAATCGGGCGATAGAGGGTCTTAGCGGATAGAAGAAAACAAATGCAAAAGCAATATCTTCTTTGGATTAGTTGTTTTTGAAAATAGAAGCTAATAATGATTAAAGAGCCTGAATATACTGTTAAAACACGAAACAAAAAGAGAACTTATTAAAACACGCTAAAAGTAGACATCAAGGAGGATTGTCTGGTTTATTGGTTGTTGTTTCTTTGTATTCTCAGTCGGCAGCAACTTGTTTATATCGCGGACGTGTCCAGAGAATATGGAAACAAAATCTCACCCTTACTAGAACTAGAGCAGGGATATCAGGAGTCGGTACCTTGACTCTAAATCAAATACTCTCTTAGGTTTCAAAGGAGGGTCCCATATATGTGGTGAAGAGTGCCGAGACTAACTTCTGAAAAGTTTGCATGCATTTATACTAACACCGACTCCAACCATTTAGGAACGAGGCAGACTCGAAGCTGGTGTCTTCTGTATAGGACAATTACGTTCGAACTTTATCATTCTCTGAAATTATTTGATCAAGATTGAACAAAACCACACGTCAGCAATATTTATTTATTTTTCCACATTACAATATGATAGTAAATTGTCATATATTCTACCACTTATTTAAGATACACCCCTTTGTGGGAAAATCCAGATAAAATACCACTGTGAATGCGGAAAGGACATAATTTCGTAATTATAATAATAAAGATATTAACTGGCTTATAAGTAATTGATAGTTTATCGAAATAGCGGCACTAAAACATACACATTTACTTGCTCTAATTAGTGTGTGTATCCTTTAAAATTTGAAAACATAATCCACATCGTGTAGAGAAGAATAAATAAACACATATATGCAACACCATAGAGTTGGTTTAGTATCATCCTTGCAAGTTTTTCTAATAGCAGTAACACAGAAACCTACTATATGTTTCCTTCTCTGTACTTACAAATCACAGAGAAACGTGTCTAGCAAAATCCAACAAAAACAACCAACAGACTCACAGCATACATTATATTGTGGATTTACCATGGACATTGGTTTGACAAAAGTGCTGCAGTAAGTACAAGCAGAACGTAGATTTAAACACCCGTCTAAGGCACCTAGGCTCAAATCGCAAGTCGGGCGTCATATTCTCGGTCCTCTTTTTAACTACTACCCCTGGCGCCGCAGTTGTGAAGATGACAGTGAATCACCTCAGAGCATCTTCTAAGCCGCTCTAGTTGGACAGTAGCCGAACACTTAAGCTCAGAGTAACGGCTGAATGTCAACACAGAGCGGCACCTCTGTGGCTCCTTAGACGAAAGTCAGTTGAGAGATGCTTAAGTCCATTGCTGCCTAGATGGAAACCTAGTGACAATGTTATTTTTTGTACAAAAAACTTAATAATATAAATTATATAACGTATAATACATGAAGGGGGTTAATCCACCAATACTTTTACAATAACTAATTGCTAAACCTTGTAAATTTAGCAATTAGAGAAGCCCCATCAATCGTATTTAAAAATGTATCGAGTTGCACACCGATATATGTAGGTCAGTCAATGGAGCGTGAGTGACTTCTAAATGTCTCACGTCAGCAACAAAGGTCATATTGTGGACGAGCCCAAAAATAATGTCTGATGATTTTACGTGCTGCCAAACAGAAACAGTGCGGGGATATCAGGGCTCCTGTCTTAGTTGGTAACATTACACTGACACTGACACAACCAGTAGGTGATGAAATGGGATAAATGCATAAATATTTTGATCAATCGTGGCTTTATACGTGAAACCTCCCTACTGGGAGACGAGCACTCTACGTCCTGCGCCAGTTCGCCACCCCCCTAGTACTTAGTCTACCTTGAGGTACCTGGTCGACTGCCTTGTTGCTAGGGCTTACTTGTATCCGTTTAAAATGACTGAACAAAACAGTCCTTTGTATTTCGCTTTGCATCCCTATGACTTTTTAAAACACCGCCTTCGCATCCTAAGTGCCGTACAAGGACATAGCCTCGTTTTCTCTGACCAAGCAACACAATACTGAGTTGGCAAAGCATCGGAAGATAATATCATTTAGAATGTCCAAAGACTTTAAATTCAAAGCCTTACAAGGTGGAGCGATTCCTCAAAACATTCCTAACTCAAACTATACAAGTGCTTTCCCTCATTGTGAGAACAAGGCTCGAAACCTTTTATGGGAGGACAGCCACCCCTTAAATCCACTCAAATCGTCGCAGCCTCCGGCTGTAAAATTAAAACCAGCAGCTGACGCTACAGCTGATTCTTCGTGGCTAAAACAGCAATCCCATAAAGCCAGTAGATTCCAAAGCTCATTCCGTCCCAGAGAAAGCTCTTGTTCAAGTCTCGTGTATCGATTAGTGCCAAATGAATAGACGTTAATGGACAGATTCAAGTGCACATTAAATGGAAATTTTCAATTCATTTTTACACGGTCTATTTCATTTTATACTATTTTTTTCTCTCATGATTTTTATCACACATCACTTATTGTGGTATTAACGGCTTCTTTTTCGTAATTATGGCAAATGCAAGGAATGTCGTATCGAGAAATATTAATTTTATGCTCTAGTTTTGCACTTTAAGTATCTAGAAAGTTATATCATAAGGCTGATATTTTCCCCACTTCTTCATTGTAGCTCCTATCACTAATTTCTATCAGAATAGTACTGTCTGTTTCCTAACATTACATAATTTTTTGTGCAAAGACTTACATTAATGTGTCCTTTCAGCATTCCTTACAAGTTTCAAACAATACAACACGTTTATTTTCTATATGAGCGATTGGGACAAACATACGATTTATTATTTTCATCCGCAGAAATGATTTTGTATAAAAAGGTTTTTCTACTCGTTTCGACTGATTTGTACTTTTAAAACGTATAAAAATGGTACACCTTGACAAATCAACTGAATAAAGTGGAGATTTAATTTGATTTGTAAAAATTCTTCAGCCTTAAAATCTATCAACATTTTAAACTATTGTTTGGTCGTGAGACGTAGCTTCCTTAAGTACAGACATGCAACTAAATTTACCAGAAAAAAAATACGTTTTGGCATTATTATTGAAAAAAAAAAGGATTTTCTACAAAAGAGAGTGAAGATATTTTCTTCTCTTTTTTCATGTAATTTAACTGTCTTCTCTCAAATACAGTTCAAGTCCAACAAAAAGCCTTTTTGTAGCTGAACGAAGTCTTGACTACCAGGGAGCAATAGTTAAAAAAAACACTATGCGTCTGTGGTCAGTATTGTCCTATTATACATCGTTTTCGGCGTTGATTGTTTCTTGCCGTTGTGCCCCCAGGTGGATGTTGGGGCGTACTTTTGTGCCTTTAGCATAGAAAGAGAAAAGATCGATCATCCAAGACAGGAGAGTAGGTTTCACATTGTGCCCTTGTTTTAGGAACCACAATGAAAAGACACCGAAGTTGGAGTTGAGGAAAACACTACAGGGAAATCAATTTTGAAAATGTATCGTGAAGTCAAGTTGTAATAATAATAGTTTTTTAAAACGTTTTTTTTCTTTTCACGAAAAAATATTTTAAGAAACAACACGTTTTATGGTTAGATACCTAGCTTTCTAAAGGACAGGATAGAAACAAGTCACACAACAATAAACACGATAAAGCCTAACGGTTGGCGGTGGATGTTAATATTTCAAGTAACAAACAGCATTATATATATATATATAAACTTAACGGAAGAAATGTGTCTCAATTCGCATGACCCGAAAGCACTTAAACTGGGTCTCTTCCAATGTTACAGAGAAGAGGGTTGGATCGCTTAAAATAATGTCTAAAAAAAGTGAATCTGGTGTAGTTTTTGTATAAAACAATATAAGTAAAGCCTGAGTCGGCCGAAGTGAAACGAAATGCATGGAATCTTCATTGTATCCCCCCCAAAATATCATATATTAGTCTCGAGACCATTCCGCAATATGGCATGATTGTTTAGGCTGGACATTAAGAAAACAATTTAAAAAAAAACTTGACACACCCAATTTTTCACAATATTGTTGTATTATATTATTTTAAGTCACCAAAACCACAGACAAAATAGTAAAAGAAAATCAAAAGCAGATGAAAATTCAAACAGATCTCACCATGAATACCTGCTTTTCCACACTGTATGCCAACCCGCTCCGCTGTGTCTCAATTCACATGACCCGAAAGCACTTAAACTGGGTCTCTTCCAATGTTAGAGAGAAGAGGGTTGGATCGCTTAAAATAATGTCTAAAAAAGTGATTCTGGTGTAGTTTGTGTATAAATCAATATAGGTATAGCCTGAGTCCGCCAAATGAAACTAAATGCACGGTATCCTCATTGTATCCCCCAAAAACTATCATATATTAGTCTCGCGACCATTCCGCAATATGACATGATTGTTAAGGCTGGACGTTGAGAAAACAATAAATAAAATATTGTTGTATTAGATTATTTTATTTTTAACGTATGACAGGCTTCCTTTAACCTTGGAACCCAGGGAATGTTTATTTTGTGGAGGAAAAAACCATACCTGTCCACGCATTTTGCTAAGGTATACATGTATACTTATGTCAATGGGTATATTTTATTTACTAAATTCCACACTTCAACAAACCTTGTAAACAGCAATATCTGACCGTAGACCTATTCATCCTGCGTAACCACACTTCAACAAACCTTGTAAACAGCAATATCTGACCGTAGACCTATTCATCCTGCGTAAGTTGTCCTCATTTCAACATTAAAAAAAAACGATAGAACGAGGGGAAAAAAAGAGAGGGAGAGAGAGAGAGAGAGAGAGAGAGACAGGCAGACAGACAGACAGCGAGATATGTAGACAGAGAGAAACAGAGAAATAGATAGATAGATACATACATACATAGATAAAGATGGAGAAAGAGAGAGAAAGAAAAAAAAGATTGAGAGATAGAGAGAGAGAGGGGAGAGATAAAGAGAGAATATGGAAATCAAATTATACAATAAGATGGCCAATGTGAACCACGGCAACAACACCAAACTGGCTGATATGTACCAAAAAGACAGAAAGGCGCCAAGACCACAGACAAAATAGTAAAAGACAATCAAAAACACATGAAAAGACAAACATAGCTCACCATGAATACTTGCTTTTCGACACTGAACGCCAACCCGCTCCGCTAACGACCCTCTGACACCCCCCCCCCTTCATCACCAAAAACCACCTCCACCAACAACAACAACAACAACAACGACGACAACAAAAACAAGCACACACACACTTTCTCACTCTTTTGCGCTTAAGGCAATATCCCAATAGCATGTATGTGCAACATTAGTGACTCAAATCTTTTGAGACGAGCTGTTGGGTAAGATGAGACTCTATACTATCCTGAAATGAAAAGTAGGAAACTAGCGTCAAAGCGATACTTCCACCAGATTTTCTGATACAGGACAAAACATGGTCAACCACTGAATGACTGGAAAAAAAATTCACAACAAACATGTATAACTAACTCAATTATTTTCCTGTGCTTTGTAAGAACACACTTCATGAAAAAACATACCATAAAGATCAAAATCAACCAATGAAATACAATGAAGACAAAATCCACAAAGTAGTAAAACCATATCACAAACTTTTTACTTTGCAAGCATAACTTTTCAATATAATAATAACTTTTTTAAAGACTATGATAATAAACAGAAAAACATCCAGAAACACGCGACCTTGACCGATGACGCCAGGTTCTGTGTCCAACGACTCAAACCGCATCATACATCTTGACTATCCCCAGGCGCTGGTGCACAGTTCCGCGACTACGTTTGTCTATTTGGCAGCTTTTGGGAACGTTGTCTCCAGCACTTCGCTTTACTTCCGGCTCAGGCCAATTTCGCCTCAGCTTCTGGTCCCTGTGATTATGGCTGTGCTTTTTACAGCGTGTTGTATGGATAAAAAAAAAAAAAAAAATGGAAAGCCTAGTTTTCAGCCAGACCACCCTAGAATAGCACACAAAAAAAATTACACACACTAAAAAAAAGCAGTCATCATAAATGTCATTTCTTGGCTGACAGCCAGGCTATGAATTGTAATGGTGGTTTTTTATTTCCAGACTGGGAGATTGGTGATCAGATCTGTTCGCAGGATACTGGTACTAATATGAATTTCAGGTTTTGGAAATTCGAGATGTATGTGAAGTCCTACGAAGATTTTATTAGTTTAAAATTGCATTGATAGTAAAGCAAGCCAAGCATTATCGGAATCGGTTCCCGGTAAAAAATAAATATCTAGAGCTACCAACAAAAACAATCATCAAATTCTACACGTGATGGACAAACGTTATCAGAAAATGCGTACAAATATTGTTTTACAAAAATAATTGGCAAACTATCAAAAAAACAAAACAAACAAACAACAAAAAACGACAACTTGAACAGGCAAACTAAGCTATATTGTTCAACGCCTTTTTATCGCGCTGTGTGGCTTTTATTTCCAAGCAATATATTGTTATGAATGTTCAAACAATACTCCCAAAATGGTGTGCAATCAGATGGGAACGTTTACATTTTTTGTTATAAAGCCTGGTTGTGTTTGCTGAAAAGTACCTTCTTACTATCACTCTGTACTATCTACGCTACATAAGAATAGAAAGAAATCAAAGTTACTATAGGTGTGCAAAGATTCTTTTTACTAAGGTCAGTTCAGTGATTTGGGACCGCAAGTACAACGTCGAGGTAGTGTACGACTCGTCTTAAGCCTTCTTATTCTTATATTGTTATGACGAGTCGTAAGCTACTGCGACGTTGTACTTACAGCCATAGTCTTCTATTTTCCAAAGGCTGGGTAAAAATAATCATCCTTGCCAGCATACAACTATCAGCTCTTCCATAATACCAAACGAAATTGTTGTCCATTTTTAAATTTTATTGTGTCCTATCCAATAGCTGCTTACTTTCTAGTTGTTACAGATAAGTCTCCGAATGAATGGAATCTGTTTACATATACAAAGAAATGAGGGATGAAGCAAAAGCAATTTTATCTTCAGTGATTTCTAGTAGTGCTTTTTTACGAAGCAATTATTTTTTTACTCTTTCGAGTGAAATCTCTGAATGAGTTATTTACTCTTTGGAGTGAAATCTCTATTTGAGAATTGATTCTATGATAGGGATTTGTTCATTTTTGTTCAGCGTAAATAACCAGAGGTTGTGGTCTACTTTCAATAGAGACCCCAATTATGGATAGAAGGGTACTGATGTACTTGTTAAAAACAAACCATCACTTTAGTAACATAATGTCTTACTGTACTGTTTTTTGTAAAATAATATACAACTAAAGTTACCATATCTTGAAACGCAATTTTTATACCATTAAATGATGATTTTTTGGTGGGGATGGAAAAGTGAAGGGAAGTGGAGTAGAGATTAGTTGATCCAACGTCAGCACTACATAGGCTATAGTGTCATCGGGCCCCCAATCTTAAGTGCTGCCACACACGAGACAGGGCGGGGATACCATAACTTCTATCTCAGCCGATGACAATATAAAGACACCGACCCATCCAGTTACAGGAAAATAAACCTACCGATCGTGGGATTCGAACCGCGGACCTCCCGATCTGGAGACGAACGCTCTAACGCTTGAGCAAGCTCGCTCCCGAAGGGGAGGAGAGAATTACAATTCAGGTTTGCGAAAATTTTCCTGATAATGAATCAAAGAAATAGTTTTGGGGATTATTTTGAGCTGAGGAGATAGAAAGGGAACTTATCTCAAACGGAGAATGAAAAAAAAACAATCTGGATCATCTTATCCCATCCAGATTTAGATGACCATTGTTTGAAAAGTACACAATTTTCATTGATTAAATCTTAAGAACTGTTATAAATGTTTCGCTGTTTTTTTGTTTTTATTGTTGTTGTTTTTTACTCTGCGTGTAATTTTCTGACAATAGGAGTATAACCACTACAGCTTTTTCCCATTGTCACGTCTTTACTCGGTCTATTTTTGCCTTTGTTTTTCATCTCTCTCTCTCTCTCTCTCTCTCTCTCTCTCTCTCTCTCTCTCTCTCTCTTTCTCTTTCTACGTTTCTACATCAATGTATCTGCCTCTTTGTTTTTTACCAACACACGGCATTTTTGTAACCTTTTTCACAAAATCGACATACAAATCTTTCTTCGAAGGCTGTCCCAGAAGTAAGGCAACTGAAACTATAACTTTTGAACGTCTTTACCTATTTTAAATCCTTAAACAGGATTTCCAACATTCATTTGTCGTGCACCATAAACCAAAGTTTAAACACCATCGTCGAACGGATATGCAGCCATCATGGCAAAAAATAGCTACCCTCATATTTGAATCTCAAAGAATGAAATTCGTGGTGTTATAAGATTTTTTAATGCAAAAGGCAAAACTCCTTTTGAAATTTCTGTAGAGTTGGTAAAGAAGATAATACATTATTATGAGCCTATAACAAGTAACATTTTAGTGTCACGAATTTAAAAACGGATGATTACGCGTTGAGAATAAACATCGTGTTGGCTGCTCACCATCTTCACATTCACAAGACAATGCCAAGCTGTCTGCGACGTTGATCCAAGAACACAGAATACCGAAAGCCCGAGAAATCGCCCTCAAAGTAGAAACTTCTAAATCAGCTGTTCAAAGAATTATTGACTCGTTAGATTTCAGCCAGATGGGTACCAAAGCAGCTGACCGCAGATCATTAGACTCAGCGAGAGCAAGTGTCGCAGAATCTCATTCAACGCTTTAATGAGGAACGAGGAGCACTGGTGTGGCATGGTGGGGACCGTGGTCTTAAAGAACACAGTGAATGTTTCCTTGACCAATGATTATCGAGATGAGAATTGGGTTCATAACAGTACCCCAGAATCAATAAGGCATTCAATGATTTGGAAACATCCGTCTTCACATGCGGCGAAAGAGTTTAATCTGCAGCCTTCAGTTAAAAAGTTGATGGCTACTGGGTTTTGAGATGCAAAGGGTGTCTTTTTGGTTGACTTCTAGCAGCCTAGGAATACTATTTATGCCTCGAGGACTGTTAAATATTAAACAAACTGGCAATATGTCGAAAGAGACCCGGGCGATTGAGCAAAGGAGTGGCTTTTCAACATGACAATGTCACACCCCATACGTCAAAGATCACTAGAGACTGGTTTAAAACGTATAGATTAGGCATTCTAAAGCATTCCCTCATAATCCCGATTTGACCCCTTTAAACATAGATTTTTATTTGCTTCGGCCCCTCAAGCGACACTTGACAGAGAAAAGGATTTTATTCTGATGACGAGCGTATCACAGAAGTATCAGTACCGCTGAAAAGTCCTGACGTAAATTTTTTATGGAGGATAAATTTACTCTCCTCTCGAAGTGGAACAAATGCATCGATTAGCATGGCGATTACAATGAAAAATAGACTAAAGTGGGAACATGTTATGTAGCAATTGTATCAAATTAATCCAAATACTTCCTGACTTATGGCTTCACATACCTTTCTTCCGGGACAGCCCTCGTAATTCCAATTTATGATTTATATATATTTGTTCTGGCAAATTTGTGATGAATGAGGACTAAGCATACTTCATGCTTTTTAAAATTACTGTACGTGGACAAATATCACTTCATCATCTATTTCAGTTGTCATATATATGTGCTGATACATAAATGTGTGCAAGGGCACTCGGTAACTCGTTTTGTTTCAGTAGATCCTAAAACTTAGAACGGCGTGGAAGTGGGCCTAGTATGGTTATGTACATTCTTAGATTATTATTTTCGTTTTATTCTTTCTACGAGTAATTTTCTTGATTAGAAAGTGATGCCAATACACGGTCAAAAGTTTGGTAAAAAATAGGTACAACTAATTTGCAAAAAACTTTGAGTGTCCAAAAAAGCTATATTGGCCAGATCTACGTGGACAATATTTCCCAGGACAAAGCAAACCAATATTCTACAACTACGTTATTGAACTATTATAATTCTAAAACAAAAGGTCTTTCGAAGTCATACTATTTTTTCACGCGTTCTGTGCTTACATAAATTCCGATAGGGTGAATTATATCATATCCAACAGGGCCTCATAGAAAATAATAGTAGGGGCGACGTAAAAAAAAGTGAGAATCGAAATAAAATCCCCATGTACAGTACCCAATATCGACGTAAGCACCGGTCTCCCCATGTATGACGGATAGAGCAAAAATAATTGCCGTTTAAAAAAAAAAACAAACTAACATTTAGTATGGATTTTCAAAACACAGGCGTAAATAACTTGTGTACATTAGAAAATCGTAAATGGCGTTTGTGCAATGAGTTGACATCGGTCGATGTCTAGCTGACGATCGACAAAGCTTTGGCAACGGAGCATCTTGATTTTCAGAGTCTCTGGTACACCTTTTGTTTAAGAAATTTTTCCGTTTTGTAATTTCTTTTCAGTTTCAACCTACATTTTGTTTGTTGCTTTGTTCATCTAAAACACAACTAAAGAAATTAGGAAATGAAATTTAAACGTTAGTCTGATTCGGCAGAGTGTTTTTTCCACATGTCTTTACCTTTCAAAATTATATTTGTTTGTTTCATTTCACTCAACCAAACCCATTTTTTTCATTTGAGACATATTGAGTTAACCTTATTATAAATATTTATTTATTTATATAATGTTCTGCAATTTCGTATCACCTTATTTCTGTCACTTGTAATTGTATTTAACTCGATTAACCGTGAATATTCCTTTTAATTAGTACTGATACGGTATGATATTCTTTACTTGTGCCACCCCCAGCTATTTCATTTATGCTTTATTTTTTTGACAATGGTTATTCAAGTATAAAAAAAAAAATATATATATATATATATATATATATACATAC
>RQTK01000564.1:112945-137343 GCA_003991915.1 Elysia chlorotica | reverse complement strand
TCTCTCTCTCTCTCTCTCTCTCTCTCTCTCTCTCTCCCTCTCTCTCTCTTTGTTTATCTCTATATCCCTCTCTTTCTCTCGCTCAGTCTGACTCCTATCTCTCTGCCTCTGTGTGTGTGTGTGGTTCTCTCTTTCTATCTATCCCGCTGCCTTTCTCTTTCTCTCTCTCTCTCTCTCTCTCTGTCTATATGTCACTCTCTTTCTCTCGGCCAGCCTGTCTCCTATCTCTCTGCCTCTGTATGTGTGTGTGTTTGTGTGTGTGTGTGTGTGTGATTATTTCTCGCACCCTTTCTCTGTATGTCTTTTTTTTCTCTTTCTCTTTGTCTCTGCCTCTCTTCTGGTCTCTGTCTCCCTCTATGGATATATCTGTTTCTATGGGGATGGGAGGGGGAGGGGATTGGTCTCTTCTCTCTTTCTCTCTATGACTGTCTTTGTCTCTCCTCCTCTGAACCATTATCGTAATGCCTGCTGTCATTAGTTCTATTTAGCCCTATCTAACTAAACTTTTCTACTTGTCACAAAAATTTGCATTTTATTTTGGGTGTTTCCCTTTCTTTTTCTATTTCCAAAACATACTTTTTAAAACATTCGTTCACAGTCTCTTTCCGTCTTTTTGTCGTTTTCTAATAATGTTTGTCTGCTATGTCCCTCGCTCTGCCCCAGCCTCTCTACCTAGCCACCTATCTATTTATCTATCTATCTATCTATCTACATATCTATCTATCTATCTATCTATCTATCTATCTATCTATCTATCTATCTATCTATCTATCTATCTATCTATCTATCTATCTATCTATCTATCTATCTATCTATCTATCTATCTATCTATCTATCTAACCATCTACCTGTCTATCGAGGTATCTACAAAATACGTCTATCTTAATTTCTTCTTTCCTATTTTCTTCTTGTTTCTCTTTCTCTTTCTTTATATTTTTCTCTCTAACAGTATCCCTGAGTTCATTCTGTCGTTCTTTTCTTGGGTTTTCCTCTTTTCTCAGATATCCTTGAAAGTTCACTTTACATTCACTGAATACCCAGACACAAAAAGTGTGAATGGTTTCGCACCGCAAACATCGTTCAAACCTTTTAAAGATGCTTTGAGCAACACCAGTCTAAGCCATTAACCCTTTACAGGCTCGGTTTAATGAGTGTTCACATGGCTGAGTATTTTAGTACTGGGATCTTTCAGATAAAAATTTTAGCATATATATATATTAAAGAAAAGTTTGGCCCAAACGTATTTTAAAATACATATTTAGAAAAAGCGCGAAGTATGAGGGAAGGAAAAACAGAGATATCTTTCTATCCCTATGTATATTCACTTGTTTTCTTTTTTTATTCATGTTAAATTGAAGAACATAATTATTTTGATTTACTGCTGCTTATATCATGACCAGTTATCAAATAACCCAAAAGCACAAGTGAATAGAAAACACACACACACAAACTATCAGCACCTATACAATGATGAATGATTTAGTTTGATAACATCTGCTCTATTACATTTTTTTTTCATTTTTCATTTCTGGTATTCCTTTGTTATTCAGGATCCACCCTTTTGACAGCAGTATTGGTCGATGCCATTTATCAAGGAAAACCTTTGAGGGAAGCAGCATATAAATTTCAAGATTTTTTAGGTAAGTTTTACAATACAATTTTTCATTACCTAAGCTTTCGATAACTCTTGTTTGTGTGCATGCAGTATTAGTTATAAAACTAGTGTGTATCAGCACTCTTGTCTTGGCAATAGCTACGAATTCATTAAATTTGCACTTTTGTCCTTGTGTCAACCGTGCTCTGTATGTCGCTCTGTCATTATGTTAAGTTTACATATCTACCTGGGTAAATGTATAATCTATTATTATTTATGACTAGATCTAGGCTTATCATAACGGATTTAGGTTCATCAATTCAAACTTAGTCTAATCATAAAAATGTAAGTAAATTTTTCAGATCTTTGTATCCGAAATGTTCTATCCAAATACAGAATCTCATATTTTGCACACGGTACAAATATTTTACCTAATTGGCTTCATTTCAATCGGCAGAAAAAGCATTCGGAACAAAATATGTTAAATATTATGAGATTCGAGCTGTGTTACTCCAGTATTAGATCCCAGCATCATAGCAGCAACCAAACTAATCTTCATTAGAGCTATATTTATCGGCGATTTCACACACTATTTGAAATTAAACCCAAGTGAAGCGTTATAGGTTGACTCAATGGGATTTTCAAGCGCACGCTGATATATTATATTATTAATACTCAACCATATAGCTCGGTCTAAAGTGACCCAGATAAAATTACCGATCGACACTTCATCTCCAACGCCCAGTTTTAGCACCTGTGTTTAGAGGGTCAATATCAGAGCTTTAATTGTTTTCTCTTTTAGATTCAAAGTCCATCTCGCTGAATTATTCAATTTTGGTTGATGGCAAGAGGGTGGCTTTTGATGTATGGCCATACTTTAGTTTCAAATAACTGTAAATAGACTAATATTTGATACATCTTTCTCCGTTTTCTTTTTACCTGCATATTGACAGTCATTTACAATAATAAAATATTACTTATCCGATGTTAAAAATTATTTTAAAAAAAAACAACATCAATTAATTAGAAAAGATAGGTTGAAGTGATATTCATAATTTTGAGTTTTTGTCTTGTTGTTACGAAGTTGTTGATTTTTTTCAGAAATTTCTTTCAACCGTGAAAGTTTCATAAAGTTTTACACTAAAGCGCCCCGCACTACATTTGCTAGGCTATTCTATGTTAATAAATTAATAATATTTATTCATGCATGGGAGTGCTATTTTTGTATGTAGGCATCTGTTAACTGTATGCTATTATGATGCACAGGGCTTGGAAGCCGACAGTGTTTCGTAAATTAGCATCACTTGCAACCGAGATGTTATCATGTTACATATTGATATGTTTTACCCAAATGTGCATCGACGTCTGTAATGTAAACAACGATGATGAATAAAAGATGTAAAAAATGGGGAACCTGATGAGTAACATTGCATTTTGTATAGTCAGATCAATAGGCACGCAAGTGGAGCATTTTCAATGAGGTCGACTTGTGCTGATGCATTGTATACATTACGCCCAGGTCTTTGAGAGCTTTGCACGTTAGGACCTCCCTGTGGGCTGTAATTTGTCTTTATTGTTTTGGGTGTAGACATAATGCTTGTCAATTTTTTACTCATTTGGAGTCCACAATATTGTAACCATTCCAGTTCAAACCCTCTAGATTATATCGAACTGAATGAACTTTGGTTACTAAACAGGTTAGTGAACGCACTTTCTAGGATATTATAATTATACAAGTCCTATGAATATTATGAAAATGTGAGTGTCTGCGTGAGCAACAGGTTTCAACATAACAGTGTATACTTTAGAGTTCGGTTCGTACAAAAGGCGAGCATTTTTACGAAAAACATTTTTCTGTTGAAGAGATGATATAATACGAGATAATCCTCAATTGTTGGTAGTAGTGGTAGTAGTAGTAGTAGTAGTAGTAGTAGTAGTAGTAGTAGTAGTAGTAGTAGTAGTAGTAGTAGTAGTAGTAGTAGTAGTAGTAGTAGTAGTAGTAGTAGTAGTAGTAGTAGTAGTAGTAGTAGTAGTAGTAGTAGTAGTAGTAGTAGAAGTAGTAGTAGTAGTAGTAGTAGTAGTAGTAGTAGTAGTAGTAGTAGTAGTAGAAGTAGTAGTAGTAGCAGTAGTAGTAGTAGTAGTAGTAGTAGTAGTAGTAGTAGTAGTAGTAGTAGTAGTAGAGGAGGAGGAGGAGGAGGAGGAGGAGGGAGGAGGAGGAGGAGGAGGAGGAGGAGGAGGGAGAAGACGGAGGAGGAGCAGGAGGGTGAGACAATGGAGGAATCGAAGCAGCAACAACAGAAGTAGTTGATTTATTTTATAAAAACGAATTGTATTGTTTTATTTTTTTATGGCATAGATGCAAAGTTACGAAATGGCGATTCTTTTCAATCGACAATATTTTGTTAAATACAAATAATAATATTATCATGCACGGGATTTTATCCAAAGAAAAAGAAACCAAGACCGCCACACAATTATTAGTAGTAGTAGTAGTAGTAGTAGTAGTAGTAGTAGTAGTAGTAGTAGTAGTAGTAGTAGTAGTAGTAGTAGTAGTAGTAGTAGTAGTAGAAGACGGAGGAGGAGCAGGAGGGTGAGACAATGGAGGAATCGAAGCAGCAACAACAGAAGTAGTTGATTTATTTTATAAAAACGAATTGTATTGTTTTATTTTTTTATGGCATAGATGCAAAGTTACGAAATGGCGATTCTTTTCAATCGACAATATTTTGTTAAATACAAATAATAATATTATCATGCACGGGATTTTATCCAAAGAAAAAGAAACCAAGACCGCCACACAATTATCGTTAAATTCCATAGAACATAGATGAACCACTAACCCGTGCTTTGGAAGTTTTTCAACATAATAGTAATAAGTATACCTCTTTAATATGCAATTTTTTATACTTTAAGTCAACATGCCACAAGCGAATCCAGGTAGTAGAGTATAAAGACTCCTATTTAAAATTTAAACTTTGCTAAAAGCAATCCCAGGTAATGCACTACCCATTATCTAGACAACGCAGTTAGGTGAAATAAAAAATTCAGGAACTGATTAAGTAGTTTTAATGTGCATCCCTGATTGTACGCCATGCAACTTTGGATTCTTTACAATGAATTTGTTTTTCAAAGCTTTATTTCGCGCATTAGTTCCGCTGATAGAGCATTAACATTCCACTTTAAAAGCCCTGTGTCACGACAGATCTTCATAAGGTCTATAGAGCCATTAGTAATACAAAGAAAAGACATTTCCTCGTATCGATTTAAATTAGAGACAAAATGAAAGTCAACAGGACGACGAGAAACATATTGATTCTTCTGTTGAGACGATTCCTGGCATGCTCAGCTTGTTGAGTTAGATGTAGGCTAGGAGAACTGTGCTTCATTATCGAATCAACAGGCCATTACAACTTGATGATGAATCTACCCTCAATTTTGAGCTTGAGATAAAAAAACATGCTATACTCTAGGTATTTTTTCAACCTTTTCTTTGTTTTTTTTAAGAATTGAAAATGTATCATAAAGCACGTGCCAAGTTAATCATATCAAGATATTCCAGTCTATTCTAAATCAGATACTATTGTTTATGGGTAAATATGTTTAAAAATGGCTCTATCAGCGGAACTAATGCGCGTTGTCACTTCTCATTCCGGGGAGCTTTGTGGTGAGATCATGCTTAAGAAAGTTCTTGGAAGACGATTATTGCTGCGCTTCAACTAGATTTAGTGTAGCAAGTGCAATAATCATTTAAACTTAGACCTCGGGACCAAGAGCAGATTTTAATATTTAAAGAAATTATCCTTTGTCCGAGATCGAAGGATCAGAGAATTTACAACCTTTAGTGTTTAGCGAGCACATAATTTTCCACCAACTGATAATAATAATAAATCACATAAATCGTTCAGAATAATCGAGCTGAACTCTCTCCAACAAAAGTCACGTGATGCTTGTAAATCGGGTAATGCAAAAGATATATTAAAACAGGTCTATCCCTAGCCCAATCAGCAGATTGTTTACAAAGAAATGCAACCATTACGTGATTTTGTTTGCGTTTTTTGTTGGGTTTTTTTTACAGAAAGGGTTCATCCACATTTCAAGAGATGAATTACACACAAAGAGAACTATAGATATATCTATCGTTGTTTGCATACAGCACGATCATGTTTTCTGTACTCACATGCTGTTGCATTACCTGTTAGATAATAATGAACCAAACAAAAATAGTTGTTTTTTATGCGAAAAGAAGGACCATCTTTAAAAAAAAAGACACATTAGAGCCAAAACAACTAAAGTTAATATTTTTGTCTCTGATTACAATAATGTATTGCATGCCATGAACATGCAACATGTATACACGAAAACATTCCTTTCGTCAGACCTTGGACCAGAAGCACCCATCCATTATAATGTTTTTTTTTTACTTTATTCAATCCGGCATTATACTTATATTGTGATGTATCGCGATCCATAAACCAAATCCTAGTCTAACAAAAATACGACTTTGACACACTGGTCAATTTTAAGAGAAAGGCTACAATTAGATTATTTTTAGAAACAACAAAACTCTGACTCAGCAGGCAAAACAGAGGATGAAAATTTAAAAAAAATCGAAGGGAAAATGTAACTAGGAATATAAAAAAAATACAACAAAAATAGCAACATTAACAAGTAGTTGAAAACAGAAAACTAGTAATCTCAAGTCTTCCGCCGGCAACATGAGACGGTGATTCGCATTAACCCCCATCTCGGGGCGGTTGCCCCAGCGGCAGACAAGTCGGGAAAGATGAGCTAATTACCGCCCTTGAGACTCGCGAGTTGCTTCCCCTTGCCCGCCGCCCCTAGGCGAAGAGCTGGGAGAACTCTATCAGCCAGCACAACACGGGGAACACGCCGAGAAGGTTCAGGGTGGTCGGTTCCTTACCGCCCCGCCGCCTCTACGCTATATCAAAAGGTGCAGAGAGGCGTCTTAATTACCAGCGATCAATGACCACCAACTTTACTATTAGTCTAAGGTCACTGTGAAAGTCAAACAAATTGTTATCGTATCTTCAATGAGGAAAAGTAGTAAAAGTAGATTAACGTAAAATGACCAAATGGTTTGGCATGACTACAAACCCAATGATGGACATCTATTCCCAAAACAACACTTTTAAAGTTGACAAAATACAATACGATTTTATCTTCATTGAGTAAAAGTAGTAAAAATAAATCAACGAATAATGATCGAGGATTTGCATAGCTACAAACAAAATGGTGGACATCTATTCCCAAAACAAGACTTTCGAAATAGACAAAATACAAAACTTCTAGCTTTCAGGACTTTGCAATGTTATCTTCAATGAGTAAAAATAGTAAAAATAGATCGACGTATAATGATCAAGGATTGGCATAGCTACAAACACAATGATTGACATCTATTCCCAAAACAAGACTTCCAAAGTTGACAAAATACAAAACGTCTAGCTTTCAGGACTTTATGATATAATTTTCATTTCATAAAAAAAAGGTTGAAAAATACACGGAGTATAAGCATGTTTTTTTGTATATCTTAAGCTCAAAGTTAAGGGTAGATTCATCACTAAGTTGTTATGGCTTATTGATTCAATAATGAAGCGCAGTCCCCCTAGCCTACATCTAACTCAACAAGTTGACAAAGTACAAAACTCTGATCTGTCCAAACTTGTCATTGCTATGTCGGCGAACTGTTTTTGCTGTAGATGTTTTCCAGCGTTATTTACCAGTGTTTGGCTTCTGGTTAAAGCCTTCCGGTTCTGGCAGCCTTTCAGACAGGCAAGGCAGAGAGTCCCTAGAGAGATAACCACCCAGTTTTCCCATCTCAGCCAGGACGGTAATATTTAATGCGGTATTCTGTTAGCTTTTCAACTGGTCTCATGTCAAGTTGGGTTTGTCATCTTTTTTTGCCCCTTTTCAACTCAAAGAGATCAGGAGCTTCAACCCTGGAGATAGTGAGAGATAAAGCATTTTCTTTGAACAGTGTATCTTTTGGAATAAAGTCTTGATTGGCAATGCGTTTGTAGAAAACATATATATAAAAAATGAACTGAAACGTAATGAGTATGTAATATTGTTTCCCATACACTGGGGATAAAATATTTTTTATAAACACTTGTTAATATAAATCCAATAGAGAATGATGTTTGTAACAATTGCATACACATAAATAGCAAATAGTAAATCAGCCTTTCTTATTATCATGTGTGGATTTAAAATATCTCGTATGTTAACAATCATGCCGCATTTAGAAAGACTCAAAGACAATAGCCTACTGGTTCAGTGCTAGCGCAAATAGATTTAGTTTTAAAGTTTACATATTGTCAAACAATGCCCACAAAGGTTCGTTAAATCTTTCTGTATTAAACCTTACTTGCAAGTCAGTGCGATTGAAGCAACCCTAACACTCTAAAATAATACCCCAATTAAATGACAAAAGCGTGCGTGGACATTTGTAGAGATTTTATATGCGAAGTTTCTCTTTTCTTCTTTAAAAATTAAGCATTGAGAAGATAGATGATCTATTGTTGTAGAAAAAAGTCTCAACCTTAGTATTTTGGTTTATCATAATTATTTATTATTTGTAGCAAAAAACATCACTTTCAGACGGTTCAAATGTGTAATAAAGGAATACAACTATAATCTGTTCACTTCTGATCAGGAAACTTTTTTTTCAGATTCCAGGGTGCCGGAAAACCTTTTACTTATTACATTTCTCCATCTCGAACAATTTTAAACATATGTGGTACGCCCGTTACTTTACTGCAATGAAGATATACACATACTAAAAGTATCGCTTTTAAATTATATTTTTGTTTTGTTTACAGGAACTTTTTCCATCATAATCAATTATTACCTTAAGGAGATGACCTTTCTTTCTTTGACCGGAGAAAAATTTGGTTTCAAAAAGTTTCACTGTGGGGTAAGCCTAGCTTATAGATTTTTTTGTGTGTTTACGCGCTTACATCTTTCCCTTAGGTCAATTTGAATGCTTAATAGAAAAAGAAATGAATATTTCATATGTCGCCATATTATACACTAGCGTGCTTACACGTTGTGCATTTTCTTCCAACGCTCAGGCCATTGCAAACATCTTTTAATAGAATGATAGTGATTTATGAATTCTAATATTTTTCCCTTATGTTATAGCTTTATATTTTAACAATTTCACTGTGACGATAATTTAGTCGATAGCAGAAAGAAAAACCATGTGATAATGAAGAAAAAGGATCGATGAATTGTATGCAAAATCGATACTATTTTTACAGAGAGTTCTGAGAACCAAACGAGGTGAATACGAGATTTTCCACAAAGCAACCTGCAATCGATTATTACCTTGAAGGTTATACTTCTTCCCATGGTAGAGAAGCGATTTTAGTCTTAGAATTATTAAAGGGTGAAATACCAGCTATGATTTCATTGTAAAAAGATGATCTTGTTTTAGCTGCGGTAAAGACGTGATCTAGACCAGTTAGAAGTTAATATAGAAGTCTGATCCAGTAAAAGACCTTTTTTTTTAAATATCTCTCTTTTTGTGTACCGTAGCACATGCATTTCTTAAATGTCGTTCAAATAAAATGACGATTCCACGTAATGATTTTATATGTAATTGACTGTAATAAATGTCCAAAGTCTGAAATGTTCTGCTCTTTACAAAAACGTTCTAGATTTTTATTTTCGCCTCATTCTAATTTCATTTGCCAATGGCAGCAGCTATACCATAACACATTAAAACCCTAAGTTTAGGACGAGCAGAGCCTAAAACATGACTCCGACAGGTAAGTTTTTATTTAAAAAAATAAATGTCGTTACAATCTAAGCATAACAGAAATGTAGAGAAATTATTGTCTCTATATCTAACATACTTCAATTCGTTTTTAGCAGAAATTGTAAAATAGTACTAAAGCTATAGCTTCTGGTTAAAATGTTACCATGCAAAGTCCAAGAAGGGCAGCTAAAAATAACAAAAATGTTGATAAATTATTGTCTCTACATCTAACATACTGCAATTGGTTTAACCAGAGATTGTAAAATAGTACAGAAGCTATAGCTTCTGGTTAAAATGGTACCATGCAAAGGGGTTAGTCCTAGAAGGGCAGAGATACAGTGTTTCTCTAAGCTCTAGGGCTAAAAACTATCCATCCACGCGAGCCAATCTGGCAGGTCACTTCGTGTCGCCGCAATGAGGAAGGAATCTTATTGGAAGAAAACTATCTTTTGCCAAGGAGTCGTAAGTACAACGGTGTGATAGTTTACAATTTGTCGCAAGCCTCCTTCTTTTGCATATCTTAAGACGAAGCGTGAGCGAACCATAACGTTGTACTTACAACCCTAGGTCTAACTGATTATTCTCGGGCGTTCGACCACGAACCAATACTGAAGCATTAATGGGATAAAATCGAGGCCTCCATAATAACAGTCCAAGTCACCGAAATGATCGGAGTGGACTCGTTTTAGCGTAATCAGGACAATAGTGATCGATATTTAATAAATTATTACAATGGTTAGTTCAGATTGATAGTCGGATATAAGTTTTTTGTTCAGACCACTCAGCCTAAACTGCATCAATGCGAATTGATCCAACTGATCCTACTATTTAAATTGTATAGTTCACTTGGACTCTAAATACAAGTTTTGTCTACTTCGATGACTTTGCCTCTATTTTTAGAAACCTTGAGTAAAAGGCAGAGGGACTGTGAGAACTATTTTGTCTATGGGGCGAGTTTCTTCACCTCTTTGTTTATTTCTTTATAATGTACTTCTCGTTTTAGTTTTGTATTTCTTGTTCTTGCCCTTCTTTTCTTCCCCCTTCCGCTCCTATAGACAGCGGAGAATAGGCGCGAAGCTGATGAGGTTTGGAACATGGCGGCGTTAGTCTATAATAAACAACTTAGTCCTATAGGTAATCAATGCGCCCCAGGTACCTCTTTCTCCGTCGTTTTGTTTCTATTTTCCTCTCGCTATAGCTTTTCTATATCTTCTTTAGTCATCCTCTTTCTCTTAACCGACGTTGGGCGTTAAGCCACCTCTTTCTCTGTTTCTCTCTCTCTCTCTCTCTCTGTCTCTGTCTCTCTCTCTCTCTCTCTCTCTCTCTCTCTCTCTCCCTCTTTCACACTCCCGTACCCATCCTCTTTCTCCTACTTTATCTTTCTTTTACTATGTCAGTTTCTCACTGTTGCTCTTTCTTTTCGCCTCTCTCTCTCTCTTTCTCTCTCTCTCTCTCTCTCTCTCTCTCTCTCTCTCTCTATTTTTGCTGCTTCGCTTCTTTTTCTTCCCTAGATTTTTTTTCTTTCTTTCACTCTCTCACTCTCTAGTCCTTTTCTCTTTCTTTATGACTTCGAATATTCTGTTTTTTTATTTCTATGCTCTGTCTCTAGACATCGCTTTCTTTTTTTTTTCTTTCTTATCCTCAAACTTGTTTTCGTTATATATACGTCTTAAATTTCTTTTAGGCAGGTAAAAAAACAAATCAATAATACATGCCATAGTTTTTGGACAAAATTAATGGATATATGATTAAATGGGTAAAATGAATGTGGTGTATTGCCACAAAATGAGTTTCTCCCTTGGCCTCTCAGCTGTTTCATATCTTCAAAATTAATGCCATGTTTACCTTTTTTAGCATTGCTTTCTCTCTCTCTTTTTTCTCTTTCTCTCTGTCTCTCTCTGTCTCTCTTTTTCTGTTTTTAATTCTGTCTGCCTGTCTGTCTGTCTGCCTGCCTGTATGTATGTCTGTTTCTCTGTTTGTCTGTCTGTCTCTCTGGTTCTAGCTTTCTCTGTCACTCTCTCCCTCTCTCTTTCTTTTACCATATTTCCTCTCTCTGTCTTTGTTTCTCTGTTCTCTCTCTCTCTTTCTTTCTCTCTCTCTCTCTCTCTCTCTATCTATGACCATCTCTCTGTCTGCCTCTATATCTTCAAATTACAAGATCACAGCTTTGCTTTCCTATTTTTCTGCCTAAGGAATGTGACTGAAGACTGTCTTTAAGATATTATCCACTTCGCCCTTTCGACACCTTTTCCTGCAATCTGGTTATATCTCTACTCGTCGTTACTGGTATCTTCACTCACTTCCCACTGCCTTCCTTGGGTTGTAAGTACAACGTTAAAGTAAACCTGCGACTCGTCCTACGATAAGATAAACATGGTTTATGACGAGGTTTACGCTACGTTGTTCTTACGACCCATCGTTTTGAGCAAAGGTTAAATTTGATGATCAATAATTGAGCAAAAATCGCACGAAGACAATCAGATTGTTGACTGTATCAGGTTCCTCTTTCTATGGCAAGAGAACTTACGACGAGTTGTAAGCTACGCTGACGTTGTACTTACGAACTGTTGTACCAAGGCCGGTACACAAATGTTTTCAAAACAATGTAAGAGTCTTTTTATCCGTTAAAGTATACTTGCAAATCCAAAAAGTGTCTTGTCCATTGCAATTCATCTAGGGCTATTATAATATTATTATATTATGGTTGACATTGTTTAAACCAGGAAGCGCGAGTCCTCTCATAGAACGATTATATTCTTAAAAACCAATCTTTTTACGTGATTATTCTTTTGAAAATTCAACATAGAGATACACCATGTAAATGTATAAACCTGTATTACAAAATGAGGAAATGTCTAAGGTAGGTTTCCCATGGTGAAGAAACTTAATTATCAGATCAATTTTGGGGGATTCCAAGTACATGGAGTCCGAGATGACGTTTTAATATTGCAATCATCAGAAAGAAGACACGCAGAATAATTCGAATAACTGCCTTTATCGCAGATAATAAATCTCTTTTTTATGTTATAAATATAACAATGATAATAGAATAGTTCGAACCGTATTACATTATACACGTTTTCCTACTTGTTTTTCACTCTTTAATAGCTTTTAGGGTTGGTAGATGTAGTTGTGCTTAAATGACTTTCTTTCTGCTTAAATGACTTTCTTTCTGCTTAAATGACTTTCTTTCTCGGATATAAATTTATGCCGGGTGATCTGATGGTTCAGTTTTAGTTCTCATTATAGCATTAGGAATTTTGTCGCATCCATACTTTTCATAGCATCTTTGAAATGCTCAGTCTTAAAAATCGTTTATGTTGTTGTTGTTTTTGTTTTTTTTCTTTTTTTTGCGTTCTCAATATCCATCGTCAACAACTAGGCAGCATGGCGGACGGGTTCAAGAGTAACATCTTAGAATGTAAGATGATAACACAAATAGACAAAGGGGGGATACCAGAAGTTCTGTTTCAGCCGATCACATTCCGTAATATAAAAGTTATTCTTAAACAGAAAGCATAACGATTTGGCACGTTGTGATAGTTGCAGAAAACATTTTGCCAAAATATCTAATAAACAAACTCGGATTTTTGTTAAAAGTATCCACTATTCGTTGAAAAAATGCAAAGAGGGAAATTAATCATTGATTTTTTTTCACAGGCATAACCATAAAGAATATGGAAGAATTGAAACGAGCGTGCTGATGCTGCAAAATGAAATAAAATGGAGGAAACGAGAATCTAGAACAATTGAAACAGAACGCTTAATTGTCTATGTAGTCTTAAATTGAATGGTTTAAACACCATGAATGCCAAAACATCAGGTAACCTGCAAGTTGATTCACTCATATCACAATAGAGCTGATCTGGTCTCCCTGACTATCAGTCATGAAATCTCAAGATTCCTAGGCTTAGGAGAAGCTTATGATCATTGAAGGTGAACAAAACTCGCACACAGTGTTGTCTAGCCATTCGCACTTAGTTAACTTTCAGAAAAGGTGGAGATTAAAAAAGTAAAGCAAACATTTAAAAGTGTTAAAAATTGCAAACATTATAAAGTGCCAAACTTTCATACAGAGTAAAATATACGTTTATGCACTCTAAATACACATGTGATTTCAAGTTATCATCATATTCACTGTAGACAACTCACAAATCACGCATACTTCTGCAGATAGGTAATAAAGATAAAATATCAAAACACAAAAGGATATGCCAAGAAAATCTGGAAAAATAAAAATTGTGTTTTCAGTCTCAAAGAGCTGTCTAGTGTAAACAATCTTTAACTCCTTAAGACAGATAACTTAACAAAATAATGTGTATACCAATCTCAGTACGTGCGTCAGATATTGCTTTTATAAACAGGCATTATTGTTATTTTTACACATTCATTCATACTTTTATTGGTAATAATAAGAGAATGGCAAAATTTGATAGCTGATCAAATACCGCGAAAGTATTCTAAAATCAAATGGATTGGGAATATTAAAGTTCAAATAAAAAAGTAACGTGTATCTGTTACCAAAAGTGTTGCTACCTTCCCTTCGCTTGTGGGCAGGTAGAGAGAGATGGAGAGAGAGAGAGAGAGAGAGAGAGAGAGAGAGAGAGAGAGAGAGAGAGAGAGAGAGAGAGAGAGAGAGAGAGAGAGAGAGAGAGAGAGAGGTGCATGTAATTGAGAGACGGTTTTCAATTTGGAGATATCCGGTTCGATTTAGATCTTAATTCTGATCTACTTGGTCGGTGGTCTCCCTCTTTCTTCTCCCAACGGACCGATTGGATCTGTGTGGGTATAATGTAACCGGCAAAGACAGCTCTCAGGTATCACCGCACTGTCTCTAGGTAGCAGCACGTACATTTTCAGACGTTAGTATCGATATAGCCTCTCTGATGACTTTAGCATCGATATAACCACATTGATGACGTTAGTATCGATATAGCCTCACTGATGACGTTAGTATCGATATAGGCTCACTGATGACGTTAGACGTTCAGAAACCAACTGTTATGTCTTATGGACATTCGCATCAATTTGCTTTCAGCTCTTACTAATGGATATTGTCAATAGTAGAGGACAGACAATAAAAAAATGAAGGGCATTTATTTATATTGTAGAACTATTTATTTGAAATCGTGAGATCTAGCAATAACTCGCGGTTCAAAATTAAACAGATAATTGTCTTAAGGAACGTTACAATATACACACGAAATGTTCATTTTCCTTACCAAGACCACACATTTTAAATCTTAATATCGTGTAAGATCTATAAAAGTGTGTGGATTAAAAACACGAAAAAAAAAGTATTTTTTAAGATAGGAATTAGCATTTTTTTTAAGTTCTGGGCCAAATTTTACGTTTAGGTTGCTTGCCAATTTTATATTTTAAAAAATCTAAATAATTCCAAATATTTCATCGATTTAGAAGTTGTCTTAAAGAAACGAATAAAACTAAAAATATGTGTCAATATATCAAGCTATCTCATGATAGCATGAGCATCTTATGAATCCAGACAATAATAAACAAATCGATAGCAAGGCACGGGAGGGTTTCAAGATAATTGCTTTGGATTATGATGGGAGGAGTACGTATTAAACAGACCACACAGCAAACAACCGAGAAAGGTTAGAGTGCCTCGGAGCTTTGATTGCTTGCCTTGTGAAGAAAATAGTTCTTGTAACACAACTCAGCTAAAGGTTTCTGAGAAATTTTACAAAATACTCAATGATTTTTTTTTCTTTACACTGTGCGAACATCCTGAATTTTTTCAATGTCTGGTCTCTTACAACGATGATCAAGATTAAACTATAATTAGAAGTATAGATTGTAACATTTTTTGATGCAGTCCAACACCGCTTGTAATTTTTACTTGCTTTTATTGTATTATATTACAATTATTTTACTCCTATTTTGGAGCGAAAAATGTTCTTGTCAATAATGCCAATCTTTTAACATATCCAAAGCTTAAATCCCATTATACATTAAATTAATTTTAACTTTTTTATATCCTACTAAATGACCAGTATTTTTTTTCCTTAAAACTATTGCAGTAATGAAAAAAAGTGAACTTTACTTCTGTGCAGAGAAATTCAAATTTTATGAAGTAGTCCAATACTATTTATTGTAATTTGTAGTTGCTTAAAATTTCTAAATTTTATTTCTCTTACCCCATTTTTGACAAAAAATTAAAGTTAGTGTACTTATTAGTAATGTCAACCATACCCGAATCAATATTTTTGTCTATGAAACATTAATACTAATACTATATCTATATAGACTTAACATTTTTATTTTGATGATGTTTCATACATCTAAATCGATGTCGCCAGCGGGTTAAAGATAAATGCTTTGGATTATGATTGGAGGAGTTCACACTATACAGACCACCCAGCAAACACTCCAAATCGGTTAGAGCGCTCGAAGTTCGGATTGGCCGGCTCGTGAAATAAAAATTTTTTCGCTCATGTCTGGTGGTTGCGGGATTCGGCCAGGGCAACTTGCTTTTTTTTTTTTATACAGACCGATGTTTTGAAAACTAACAGCTTCCTTGTTTCTTTCCTCCCGTTGTTGGCACAGAAACTTAAAAAGATAGAAGGATACCAGCCTTTTTGTTGTTGTTAGTTTGTGATTTAGGAGTAGAACATGACGTACTTTTAAATTAAAAAAAGTAGGTTTCTTCATTGCTTGCAAAATACTACTGTTATATTTTCTGAGAGATAAAACAGTATACACGTTAACAACTCTTATAGTTTTCCACCATAAATGAGTATCTGTAAATCTGTGTGGCAATTAGACCTTGGCGATAGAATTACATCCTTTCAATTCTTAAAAAAAAATAACCGTATGATGCAGGATCAAAATGAGGAGTAGTAAGCAAGGCGCTCAGGTAGCTTATGACGCCTTGTAAAAATATGAGATAAAAAGGTTTACGACAAGTCATAAGCTACCGCGAGGTTAAACTCTTGGACCATATCTATAACAACCAATCGTGTCCGAATTGTTAATGTTAGCAAGAAAAACTATTTTTTCTTAACGCAACCTCGGCGTAAAACGTACGGTTTTCAAACCAACTTGAGTAGCCTGGCATGGAGTGTATTTCTTTTTTTTTTAAATCTGTCTAAAACGTATGATCATTGAGATACTAACCGACCAACTACGAGAAAAGAACAAGAGATTAAGATCGTCGCAAAAATTACACCAATTGAAAAGATGAGAAACCTCTATTAGTCTCAGTTAAACTTGCATTAACTCACTTATAAAAATGTGTGTGTGTGTGAGTGTTTTTTTTTTTTTTTTTTTTTTTTTTTTTTGGGGGGGGGGGGGGGGTCGTAGAACCTGATATGAACGTATACAGGTATAGACATGTAGCGTAAATGTAATCTTGAAATAATGGAGCTTCTTTGCAAATTTAGTTTTTTTTCCAAATAGTAAATCATTTAATATTTCCTTCCAATAGATGTATGTGATTGCTTCAATTTCTGAGCAAAATGTCTCTCTTTTTTCTCCCTCGCGCAAAACTGTGTAATTTTTTTTCTTTTCATTTCTGTGTTATCTTAAATTAGATTGCCTGGAGTAATGTAGAAAGTATAAAAAAAACTGGATTAATCGTCATGAAGATTGTAAAGATTTTCGCTATTTCCAAATTCGCCGAATATAACTGGCAAAATGCCACTCCAATGATAATAAGGTGTTATTTTCGGTGCAGTGTTGTGTTAGTTTAAATTTGTCCTGAAGTCCTGTTTTTGCAATATGAATCTGCATTGCACAATATTTTTATGATTTACGTTTTAAATTAAATTGTTTCTTACTCAAAGTTTTACTTGCCCTAAAACTGCTTCCGTGGAATACTTGTATTATTTTCCAAAATCAGGACTGCGATGAATCATTATGACTTATAGACAAAAAAATGATAGTGCTATATATAAGAATGGCTGTTCATAATTATCTTGGTTATTGCGTTGCAGTACATTTTTGAAGTTTGTGTAAGCTTTTGGAAACATGAGTTTCAACCAAGTCAAATACAGAGCTAGTTCGAAGCAATCTCATATTGGTCTTGCCATGAATTAAGCCCGCCTCTCCTATCAGCCCATAAAGAGCTTCGTAACATTCCTTTATCATTGTTTTCTCCAAAAGTTGATCATTTGTCTATCCTTTTTCTATCTGTCTAGTGATGTACGAGATGGCACCATGTTTGTCCTTGTATTAAATCATAACTTATTTTTTGTGTACTCGCATAATGATCATACATTGGCCAAGCCACATAGATATTAATATAGTAGACGATTATGAAACGAAAGGGATATATGACTTGAGATAATAACTACTAGTATACTAATAAGAAAAACACATTTCAAAGATATTTCACTATTACACTTCTGTTTCTTTGCTGGAGCCACCTTGCTCCCTGCTGTTTGGGTCGGTGTCAGCATAACATGACAGACCAAAACTCTGGAACTGTGCACTTGGGTCTCGTCACTGTGTAGAATCTTACTTGACACTTGGGAGACATTAGGCTACGGGACAGCTTCGCTTTCTGCGACCACAGGATATGAAATTCGCAGAAGCACAAACAGTCTTTCGGAAGTGTACAAAAAGCATCCATTTGCATTCATAAAAAAAAGTTGCTCAAGCTGTGCAATACGGCGGCGAGTTTCCGGAAACTAAAGTATTGTAATTTGATGGAACAGGAATAGGGTAGGTATTAATTTCATGCCCATCGAACTTTTTAGTATGGATTGGAGAAAATGTCAATCGTGAACGGGTTTTAACGTGTTGTCATGAAACGGGAGAGATATTTTTTTGTCTCAAAGGTCTATATCTTTTGGATGACTTTTATATCGGGTTTTTATCTGCTCCTAAATTATATAATCTGTGTCTGCTACTAACTAACCAACATTACTATTTAATTTCCATTTGTTGCTGAGCCTCTTCGGAAGTTGTATTTCTACCATCAACATCCCCTTTACTTTTTTTTTTTTATTACGAACACGATTACTAAGCTTCAAAAAATCATCTGAGGACAACATACAAGAACTAATTCAAATATATGAGTAGAATCGCCATCCCCTGGCATCGTTATTGCCGCGCTGCACAATTATGCTGAGGACACAGAAAGCTAAACCGCAGGGGAGCAAACTCAATTTCCGGTATTGAGCCTGGCGGGGTACACACGACGGATGTACTCTGTTTGGTTTGCTGGCTTCCACTGGAGTAGGACGCCGGCCATGGAAGGCAAAATACAGACCTCGCGATAAATGCCACGATAACCGACGACGTAAAAAACAATCCCCTTAATCATTCAGTTTTCTGATCACTCATTACTCGATTGGCTCCGTCAGTCCAGAAAAGAGCTATGATTGGACGTCGGTGTAGATTTCTTTTATATATCGTCTTCATTTTACGATGGTCTCCGTTGTTTTAAGGCCTCTAGCGACTCTAGCCAGATCCTGGCAAGCGGGAACAGGAGACGATTCGATTGGATGAATCAGAATGGATCCTTACGTTTCTAAGTAAACGTGACCACTACGATTCCATAGAATGTACAAACGTGTGGATGCGATGTCTTGTTTTTATCATACTACAGTACATAGAAAAAATACATCTGTTTTATTTAGTCGTATAATAATATTGTCAAAACAATGTATGGCTAGTTAGTAAAAACGTGGAATATCGTTTTTGGTAGTTTGGTGATGAGAAGTCTTGGTTTTGCCAATTTATTATTTTACTGTAAACTTAAATCAATTTCCCGAAATATTTTTGACTCGGAGCATCTTTCACAGAGTAAAGCCAACAGGGCCAAAAAAAAATGTCCAATAACATGAACTCGTATACGAGTAACTTTCGTTTTTATCATAAAGTTTTCGTTTTATTTTTTCTATTTTATAAAATGAGAAATGAGACAAAATTTATTTGAAATCCCACGAGTATTCATCTTTATTTCTTTGTGTGTGTGTGAAGAGTAACACTACTAACTGTAACAACAAGTAATGGTTTTTCAATGGAACAAAATCGCTTTTTCTAATCCCATAAAGAATTGGCTAACTCGATCTCAAACAGTACTGGTTGTTCCATTTTTTGTCCCCTAGAGTCAGGGATATGAATTGCACTAAAGACGGGAAAGAGTTCAGTGCACAATTTACTAGTGGTTTAGTTCTCCCCAAAAGATAATGGTATGACAAAATACGCTGGCCTACATTCAAAAATATACACGGAAGAAGGATGAGTGTCAGGTTTCTTTTGAATGGTAGCTTTTTGTGACTAGAACATTTTTTTTTATAATTATGACTATTCTTAGAAGTATAACTTAATTGAAAAGATTGACAGATTTTTGGAAAGCGGCTCAAGCAAGACCAGACAGAGAGGTATAGATTAAAAGAATCAGAAAATGTGGTCGCAATAATGAGGGAGCTTGTGAGATGGAGAATAGAGAAAGGGAGAGAGAGAGAGAGAGAGAGAGAGAGAGAGAGAGAGGGAGAGAGAGAGTGGAGGAAAAATAACAGATAAGTAGAAAGAAGAAATGAGATAAGTAAGGCAGAGAAAGAGAAAGAGATATGAAGAGGGATAAGGAAAGAGAGACAAATAGAGAGAACAAAGAGAGAGAAGGAGCGAGGGAAAGCGAGAGAAAGAGAGATGGAGGAGTCTCCTAAATTAAGAAACACAGTAATTTTGTGAAGTCAACAAAGACAATAATCAAATTAAATTTTGAAACTCTGACAATCAAGAACTGATAAAGACTCTGGTAACAAAATCGTTCCCTCCTCTTTGGAACTAAAAAGAAACAAAACCAAAAAAAGAAATAAAACACCGAAACGTGGAACTCACGATGTGACCATAGGGAGAGCCAGGGTTGCCTGTCGGTGTTTGAATAATGAATGACACAAGTGGCTCTAGTCTCCAGCTACAGGGATGTCTTGGCTAGTTTGGCACAGATGTGGCAAGATAAACAGATCTAGGCTTTAGGCCTACCCGTGGGGTCTTGTCACACACACAAAAAACAACACACAACAAACGACTAAAACATTAAAATATGTCAATTCCAAATATAACTGAAAAGAACAGCAAAACGTTCAATATGGAACTTTTTTTTTCCTTTTTAGAGAAAAAAGTAATACAAACAGTATCAAGTACGTAATTATATAATTGTGGCACGCCAGGATTTTAATTATAATTACTGTAGACAAAAGCATGTGCTTATTTCTTCCAACGACTTTAAATAGATCGATGATTGGTAATTGTTTTCCCAAAGACTATTTTACTGTTTAGAATCTAAACCATATTGAATGTTTGGCATGTGTCTTATTATTTTAATAACAAGGCTGCTTTGTATCTCATTTTACGGTAAACCATTAATGTGTTAATGTATTAATACACATGGTAAACTATTGAACCATTTAGTTTTTGCGACCTCATTATCATTTTGAATATATGCCAATATGTGTAGTCTCTAATTTTTTTATTGGGCTCTGAATCCTTTGATAGTAGGCATTGCAATTTTTAATATTTTCTGGCATTACTACATTATAATTGAAGTATTCTTTGACGGTCCAAGAATAGCTTAACAAATAATACAATTCATGATAACAAGTAAACAATAAAATCTGCGAACAACATAAATATTTTTCGCTGACTTTAAATAGTGTTATAAATACCTATGGCATTTGCATTTTTTTTCATCAAATAGAAGATTGTAATGTCAACATTCCTCTCAATCGAGCTTTAGGCTGAGAGGGTATAATGTTATGGTTATTTCAAGATTATATTTTCATAAATCTATCTTTTATTTCCAAGAAAACATCAGAAATGGAAACACTAGGTTTTAATAATAAAATGAGGAGAAGTAAACATGTTAATACAAGTACATAATTAGAGAAAAACATAATTAGCTCATTCATTGCTAGGAAGCATACTTCAGAACAAACAAAACTATATATGAATAACAAAAACAATATATGTTTTCAGTTGTGCAAAAATTAGATACATACATAATTTGAAAAACAATTATTTTATAAATCGATAATATGAATAATATGAAGATAGAAAGATACATAAACACACAATTGAATTCATATGAAATACCAATAACGAATGCATGTAGTGCTATTATAACTCTTTTTGTATAGCTTTTCTCGGTGTTGCTATGACGTTACGTGTAGGAATAATTATCATCTATGAAGGTTGGTAGTTACATGATAGTTACAGGCATATTCTAAAACTTTTTAGGGAGAAATACAAGCAATTCTGTTAACAATCTCACAACATTTTAATGACTTTCTATGCAAAGACGAACGTCATTGCATAATTACTCAGATTTCATTAATTTTAATATAGGTTTCTGGGGGGAGAAAATTGTACTGCAGTTTGAGTTCGAAAAATCTAATAAATGTGGCATCACACAGTCTATCGGCAGGATCGAATTGTATAGAATCAGATCATTACTTCTTGTATCTGTGAACATTTCTCTCAAAAGCCTTAAGTTTAAAGTACAAAAGTAAAACAAAAACAACAGCAAAAGAAAAACAACAAAGGAAAGCACTTTTTATTGTCATTATATTTTTAAAACAGTTGATTTAAACCATAACATCGTGAAGAAGAATTGGCGTCATATAGAAAGGATAGAGTGAACAGCCTTTATTTTGAAAAGCCCGGACAAAAAGATCATTATCTGCGAAACATTAAAGTACGTTAGTATCAACATGTATTAAATAATTATAATTAATAAAACTGTCTACATCCAACAACAAAAAATGAATTACCAATACGATTTTAAAAAATCCACTCAGATCTATCTACTATAGTGATGATAATATTGTCTGTTTTGGCAGCTAAACTGAGACTGCAGAAAGACAAGCTAAGGCTGGAAGCAATTTTTTGTGTTTGTTTGTTTGTTTTTTAGCGGTAGATATAGTTTACTACAGCTATAAATTTCCTTTAAAAATCGCTTGCCGTTCTATGTGCTAAGAAATTTTTTTTTTTACTGTGAGATTAACAACAATATTAATAAATGTACTTTTTTCAGATTGGCGCATATTCGAAAATATTTTAATACGTTTGCATTAGGGAGGTATTTCATGAATATGGTTTTTTAAAATGATATTCTTTTACCTAAGCTAGTCAACATTTATTAAGGTAAGAAAATAAAAGACTTGCGGCGCACACTAGCCATGTACAAAAATAATTTTGTTCAGAAATCCATAGTTCTCCTTTCTATAATGGATATAATAAGTTGGAGCATCAGAGTAACGTTACTGTTAATATCACCTTCATCATGGTACTACAAAACTCATTACAAGCCTGGTAACCCGCCCCTCATTCCTCCCCTCTGCTTCCATTCCTCCCTCCCTGCTCTTCATAACCCGAAGCGATGTGTTAATTGAGTTGACGACCAATCTCTCTAATAGCTATCCATGTAATGATATTGATCCGGCAGGGACTGCCCCTGCGTCCGTCTCTCTCTCTCTCTCTCTCTCTCTCTCTCTCTCTCTCTCTCTCTCTTTCTTTCTTTCTTCTTTTCTTATCTAACTCTTGTTCTGTCTCTCCCTTTCACTTTTTACTCTCCCCCCCTCTCCTTCAATGCCTCTTTATATCTGTATCCCCTCTCTATCTGCCTTTCTTTCTCTCTTTCTGTCTCTCTTTGTATCTTTGTCCTTCTCGCTATCTTCTCTCTCCTCTGCTCTCTCTCTCTCTCTCTCTCTCTCTCTCTCTCTCTCTCTCTCTCTCTCTCTCTCTTTCTTTTACCGTCTATTTGTGATTCTTTCTTTTTTTCTGTTTTCATCCCATCACATTTTCCTTCTCTGGCTCCCTCTTTTTAATTCTTCTCTCTCTCTCTCTCTCTCTCTCTCTCTCTCTCTATCTCTCTCTCTCTTCCCTTCTTTCTGTTATTTCTACTCCTGTCCGTCCATTTTCCTAAATACTAGTCTTTCTACCTCTGGCTCATTCGCATCGTCTCATCATTTCGAAGGTTCTCAGTCCAACATTATTGCTACGCTGTGGTATTTCCGTACTAACGACCATAAGGCATGTTGAACCTAAAGATAAAACAGTTTCATTGTTAAAATAATGCCTTTATCTTTGCCGTCCACAACAGAAACGTCTTTCATGTCCAAAAACCAGAGCTTGTAATACATCAAACTGTAAGCATTTAATATAGTCGCAGCTACAAATCCCCATTTTTGTTTTCAATGATCGTTTTTTCTAAAGTGATACTTGGTATTTTATGTAAGCCATAATTATATATTTGTCCATTTTTAGCTTTCCACCATATGTGTGTATTAGCCCTGGTCAATTTGATGTTTACTATATCTCGATTTGAACATTATTTGGGCATTGTTTTTTTTTGTGAACGGTATGATTAACGGCATGCTATAATGATTTGTTGTTCTTATATGACGACCCATGGCCATAAATGTACTTAATAAGACCTCAACCTATCACTAAATCAACAGTTATGTCGCCCGTGTAGTTGAATGCAAAGTTCCTTCATTCTATTCTAGCATTAAAATCATTCCAAATGTAGCAAAGTACAGAAGGATATAATATGCAATAGGATTGCCATTACGAGCTATTTCAAACTATTGGCCATATAACATGTACTAGTTTACACCCAGGTTCTAAAAGAAAACAGTAAGGAAAAGCTGGGCGAAAATTGTTTTAGTAGACCTCATATCATATTATAATGTAGATACCATTGAAGATAACTATTAGAAGTAAGCCAATGAATTCTTCAAAATATATTTACCATTGATAAGCAAGCTAAAATTCAGTAATGAGATGTTACAAGGTCTCTAGTTCCCGCCAAGACACTTCTTTTGGGCACACGGGAAACGATACATACGATAGAAATATCTTTGGCTCTATGGAATCATCGTGAGAAATCTAGGAGGCGTTAAACATTAAGAGAAACAGATAGACAGAGAGAAAGATAGATAGATAGATAGATAGATAGATAGATAGATAGATAGATAGATAGATAGATAGATAGATAGATAGATAGATAGATAGATAGATAGATAGATAGATAGATAGATAGATAGA